>JAXIVH010000794.1:25000-42746 GCA_036785325.1 Urophycis tenuis
TGGGAGGATTTCAGGTGACGTCACGCATGCGGGCATTTCTATGTTTCCGCCGCTGTTGATATTTACCCAAGATGGATGCATTTAAGCAGAGCTCGTGTCAGCTTGTCCACCTGTACACACAGACACACACACACACACGCACGCACACACGCGACCCCTCTGTATCTTCCCCTCACCGCATTGGGGGAAAGCAGCCGTGTTCGATGAACAACAACACAGAGAACCTTTCCCTAGTAACCACTACTGCAGTCGTCCACATGTTGCTCTTGTTTCACATGCCCCCCCCCGCCCCCGACGGTGAGGAGAACATCGCCCGTGGCCAAACACCAACTGTTAAACCCCCGCGGCCACGCGTCTGCGAGCTCCGGCGCGGCGCATTGCGGCATCTGTACGCCAGGCTTAGTTAGACCCTGCTGCCTGCCTCGCTCCTGGCATGCCGCGTACGTTTCCACAACGTTGGAACCAAACCGTCCGGCAAAAACAGAAACGACTCCGCTAGCGTGACCCGTTTGTTTGGAAGGCTAACAGAACGGGAAGACGCGAAGCCGCCGCGTCGCCACGCCAACCTCCGGCCGTCCCTTCTTGTGAGACGGGAAGCGTCGCCGCATGGTCGTCCCCCCCCCCGCCGCCCCCCCCCCCCCCCCCCCCCGCAGCGGACCACCTCAAACAGGTGCGGCCCCGCGTGAAAATAGCAGCACAGGGGCGGCTTCCTGCACACACAGGATACAATGGTGTCTCTGGATCGCTCGCAGGATGAGGAACAGTGGGGGGGAGTGTGTGTGTGTGTGTGTGTGTGTGTGTGTGTGTGTGTGTGTGTGTGTGTGTGTGTGTCTGTGTGTGTGTGTGTCTGTGTGTGTGTGTGTGTGTGTGTGTGTGTGTGTGCATGTGTGTGTGTGTGTGTGTGTCTGTGTGTGTGTGTGTGTGTGTGTGTGTGTGTGTGTGTGTGTGTGTGTGTGTGTGTGTGTCTGTGTGTGTGTGTGTGTGTGTGTGTGTGTGTGTGTCTGTGTGTGTGTGTGTGTGTGTGTGTGCGTGCAAGGGGGGGGGGGGGGGATATGGTGGTTCCAGGTTCCTGCACTGGGGGGGTGAGGGGGCGATCAGGGGTCGCGTCCCACTGTGAGGAAGCTGAATAAATTGTGTGTGTGTGTGCCCGACCGGAACCCAAGCCCTGCCCTCTCCTTCCTGTATCCTGCTGCCACGGAGCCAGAACGACCGCTCTGCTCATCGGACCGGGGGTCTCACCTGATGATTCTGCTCAACGGACCCCCCCCCCCACGGCCGGAGGGACTACGGAATGTCTCTCCGGGTTTAGTGTCGTCCTAATAGTCTTGAGGGCGTGACACTATCACGCCTTCTCTGTCATCGTCAAATTTGAGGTCGGATACACGCTGCAGCACTCATGCAGAAGGGGAACAGAGAAAGAGCGAAAGAGAGAGAGAAAGAGCGAGAGAGAGAAGGCCGCAGAGAGAGAGTGAGAGAGAGAGAGAGAGAGAGAGAGGGAGGGCAGGCCACAGAGAGAGAGAGAGCGATGAGAAACGCAAGGAGCGTCAGAAAACTAATCAAATGGTTATCAATAGCACGGAATACTTTGTTATTTTTCTGCAGGCCAACCCACTTGGCACTTACATTGATTGGTTAAATCACAGCCCACCGTCCTTGCAGCTCTCAGCCTCACCGAGGACTGGGAATTAATGGATTGCAGTAATATAATTACTAATGAGTAACTGTAATTTGTCACAGTTATCGTAAAGCAAAAAAAAAAAAAAAAAATCTCTGCAATCAAATTACACACAGCATGGCACCAGACCGGAGAGATTACCACCACAATGCCTAGAGAGGAAAGAATTATGAATACACGCTCACACTTAGTGGCAATTAGATTTGGACATTGCTAGCACCGAGATGATTTTGCACATTTTGACATTGTGATAAATGATAAGTTGGGGTGATAATTAACATCCCAAAACTGCCCTGACTACTTGCCTGTTAATTGAAGTGTAATTGTTTAACAGGGCATTTAATGGGTTTAAATGCGGAACAGAAATAATGAGGTATGCTTCCCAAGTACGACAACTGCATTAGACGCCAGACGTTTTTTTTTTTTTTTCTTCTTGTGTTTCTTTGCTCTGCAATGTGCTACATGTTTCCCCTTGCGCTCTACAGCCCTTCGAAGTGACGTCGCTAGATCGGCCGAAACAGACACACAACACGGTAAAGACCGCAGGGCTGTTTTGATCTCTGCTCGCCATATTTAGTTCACCATATAGTGGCTCACTGTCCAATTCTTGAACGGGCAATTATTATCCGACTTTTGGCGAGTCATTAACCTGCAAATACTTTAATGCCTTGATTCTGAAACCATGGCCGAAATTATTCCGATTAAAAGCGGAACCTCTCTCTCTCGAAATATCAAGCCACTAAATCCACTCCTAAGAGGCTTTTGAAGCTTGAACGACCGTGTCAAATAATGGGCCGTAATTTAGCCCATTGTTTAACTGTTCATAAATCATCAGGGCCATTTTGTAACTCGCTACCTGGCAATCACCTTAAAAAGGGACCTTGCACCACCCTGTTCAATACTACATGGGAGGAGGGAACCGAGCGGACCCCTACTTATGACCCGCGTTAAACCTGGCAGCCATCATTGGTAAATCAACTGTTACCTCAACAGGAAAACCTATTGAGGACAAAAAAGGGCCCTTTGTAGAGTGTTAGCAACGCAACACTGATGACACGCTGTACACTCAATCACACACACACACACACGCACGCACACACACACACAGGCACACACACACACACACACACGCCATTTCCACTTCTTTTTGTTCCTCAGAGCACCGGTTCTGAGGTAGACTTGTATAACGAAGACAGCGGTGGAAAAAGTTGGCCAAAGGAAAGAGAAAGTAAACCCGGAGAACACAACTCCTTACCGCGGGGTCTCTGGGGCGCCAAGCCGCGCGCACACACACACACACACACACACACACACACACACGCACACACACACACACGCACACACACACACACGCACACGCACACGCACACACACACGCACACACACACGCACACACACACGCACACACACACACACGCACCACAACACCAAAAAGCCCACCCGCCCAACCGCACCTCACACACATTCACATGCGCCACAGAGGATGTCTGCGGCGGCGCCCACATTAATCCCGGCCCATTGGCAGCAGCATACATCAGGACCACGTCGCGGGGCCATCCATCGCCCCCTCAGTGGAGATTGCGGTAAGGATTGCTGAAGATAAAAGGGCCGGGGTGTCAGGGAGCTGAGGAGGTGTGGAGGGTGGAGAGGGGGCTGCTAAGGGGGAGCAGTGGGGTAGGGGGGGGGGGGATAGGGAGGAGAGGCGAGGATGGGGGGGAGCCTGGAGAGTTTGACCCCTATTCGGATGCTCCTGACATCCTGGAGGTAGCCGTGCGCCGAGGAGGAAACTGCGGTCCTCGCCGCCGTCCTCCGGAATCCATCCGGGGGTCGTTGGACACAGACAGCGATCAGAGATATGGATGGAGCGGGATTGGTGGGTGGGTCAGTGTGTGTGTGTGTGTGTGTGTGTGTGTGTGTGTGTCTGTGTGTGTGATTTTGTGTGTCTTTGTGTGTGTGTGTGTGGGTGTGTGTGTGTGCAGAGGTAAGTGTGTGTGTGTGTGTGTGTGTGTGTGTGTGTGTGTGTGTGTGTGTGATTTTGTGTGTCTTTGTGTGTGTGTGTGTGCAGAGGTAAGTGGGTGGGTGTGTGTGTGGTCAGTGGGTGTATGTGTGTGTGCGTGTGTGTGTGTGTGTGTGTGTGTGTGTGTGTGTGTGGGTCAGTATGTGTGTGCATCTGTGGGTCAGTGTGTGTGCGTGTCTGTGTTGGCCAATGTGTGTGAGTTTGTGTGCCTTTGTGTGTGTGTGGGTGGGCGTGTGTAGAGGTCAGTGGGTGTATGTGTGTGTGTGCATGTGTGGGTCAGTGTGTGTGTGTGTGTGTGTTGGCCAATGTGTGTGAGTTTGTGTGTCTTTGTGTATGTGTGTGTGCGTATGTGTGTGTGTGTGTGTGTGTGTGTGTGTGTGTGTGTGTGTGTGTGTGTGTGTGTATGTGTGTGTGTAGGCGTGTGTAGAGGTCAGTGGAAGTGTGTGTGTTGGCCAATGTATGTGTGTTTGTGTGTCTTTGTGTGTGTATGCGTGGGTTAGTGTGTGTGTATGTGGGTCAGTGCGTGTGTGTGTGTGTTTATGAATTATGGTTCGGATCACTGGGATGTCTGGGATGTTGGAAGAGCTTTGTGTCCGTGTGTCTGTCGTTGTCGACGTGCTCTACAGCCACACCTGGATATGAAAACCTGGACACGTGAAGCTAAAGTTATGCTCCGCGGTTCACCGGATCCATTGTGTCTTCACATCTCTCCAGAGCTATGTGATCGAATGAATAAATATATGAAGCGAGCGCGGACGCCGATTTGTAATAAATCATCATTATTAGCTCTTGGTTGGGCGAGAAATGTGCATAATGAATTCGGTTAGAATGCGATTTGCTGTTGCAGCACCACCAGGAAGCACAGTAGCCACTGGAGTACAATAATGTTGACTGTTCCCTTTGAATGCATTAAAATCCACAACACACATAAACTCTTAGGCACTACACTACAACATGATCCACACACACACACACACACACACACACACACACACTCACACGAGGTGTGATTAAAAAAAAAAGTGAAACCTGCTTTACGTTGGCTTAATCCACTGTCCTGTGGTCAATACAGAGGAAGAGCTAATCTCTCTAGGGAGAGTTTCCACTCACACCGTGTTGTCCGCACACACACACACACCTTACAGTACATACAGAGTACAGGGGCCGTGGAGGCAAGCACACATTCATTCATCACAGAGGGCTGAGGCACAGAGGCAATCACTGGCACGCACACACACACACACACACACACACACACACACACACACACACAAGCAGAACTATGCTCGCCAGAAGGTGTGCCCTGACATATACCCTGCCTGGACTCAAACACACACCAGTCTTCACCGCGACAGCGTTCTGAGATCGATACCATGGGGAGGAATCAATGGGTGATGGGTGGGAGAAGAGGAACAACAACACCCAGCTGGGGGTGAGGAGGTGGATGTATATTTAGTGGGGCCAAAAAAAACAAAAACCTTCAGTGACACAGGCACAGAGTGAGTGAGTGAGTGGGTGAGTGAGTGAGTGAGTGAATGAGGATGGGGTGGCAGTGCAGGGTGAGAGCAGGGTGAAGGAGAGAGAGAGAGAGAGAGAGACAGAGAGAGAGAGAGAGAGAGAGAGAGAGAGAGAGAGAGAGAGAGAGAGAGAGAGAGAGAGAGAGAGAGAGAGAGAGAGGTAATTGATTTACCCAGGGGTTCAGGGAGGGGACACAACAGTGATGCGTCTAATTCCTGGTATTTGCCGGCAATTAGAGCCAGGTGACCTGCAGCACCTCGATAGCAGTTATACCTGTCTCACACACATGATCCAGTCAACCAGCAATATACCCCTGACACACACTATCACACACACACACACACATACACACACACCATCACTCACACACAGACACACACAACCACACAAACAAATGTCCGCACATACGCAGGCACACAAAGGTGCGCACGCGTAGATACACCCCCCCCCCCCCCACACACACACACACACACACGCATAAGCACACACAAACACATCCACAATTTCCGCACACAAATATACATGCACACATCCACATCCACATCCACACACTTTCTGCTTGTTAAAGAATCTCAGTAAAAAGCACATCATTTGGTAACAGGATACTACTAATTGCATGCCCTACCTGGACTGGGGAATGCCCGGAACTACTGCTTGGTCCCACATAAGCCAAGTAACAAAAATCATTTTTGGGATTCCTTGAATTATTTTTGATTTTTTTTGTTCGTGTTTTGTTATTTCCAGACTTTCAATGGCTTACCCCATCAAAAATGCTCATGGGGGTGGAGGGGAGGTCCTCCGATGCACGTTGCTATGGGAACATGCTGTGTACTCTCAACCAACCCCTTCTCTCTGCTCTTCACTGTCCGTATCTGTCTCTCAATCTCTGTCTCTCTCTCGCGCTCAATCTCCTACTTTGAAGGACTGTGTGTGTGTGTGTGTGCGCGGTGTGTGTGCGTGTGTGTGTGTGTGTGTGTGTGTGTGCGCGCGCGTGCTTCACTGCTTCTGATCAGGTTGTGGTCAACTGTGAGTACAACATTCTTATTCCCTCAACCATTCTTATCCCCCCCCGCCACACACACACACACACACACACACACACACACACACACACACACACACACACACACTTTTCGCCTGTGTCTTCAGCGGAGGTCTCTCACTGATCCTCTCCTTGTTCGGTTCATGAGACAAGACGACCCCTTTGTTCCACCAATCTTTACCTGTGACTACAAGTCATTAAACGGAAAAAAAAACAAAACAATAGGGATAGGATTCTCACTCACTCATAGGCGCACACACGCTCGCACACACACACAAACACACACACATGCACACACACACACACACACACACACACACACACACACACACACACACACACACACACACACACACCGGTCCCACTAAAGCAGCTATGTCACAATAATTACAGGTTACCCCCCCGCCCCTGCCATATAACAACTGAGGTTTATGATAAAAAACTCTGGATATCAGGCATGACGTTGAGACATTAGCATGAACCGCAGAGAGCGGTTCTCTTTGAAAATCTATTGTGTAATCGGGATAGCGAGGCAGATGGGCCTGCCATGCTATTATTAATGAAAAAAGCAGACAGCATAGAGGTAACATATGTGCATGTATGCCGTCTCCCTCACACACACACACACACACACACACAAGCGTGCACACACACAAACACACACACACTTGCGTGCACACACACACACACACACACAAATAAACATGCATCTGTGTACTCACTGCCCACCACAAATCTAGAGTAAACGGCCTCACAGATTAGGCACACGCACACACACACACACACACACACACACACAGTCACAGGGGAGAAGGCGTAGAAAGTGCCATGGAGAGTGATGGATTAAGGTATGTCTGTGGGCAGAGCAGGCCAACAAGGGAGGGTGTATCAGATGAATGATGCAACCCCCATCCTTTCACACACACAAACACACACACACGCACACGCACACACACCTGCCACAGAAGTCCAACCATACCCCACCAATCAGAGCATTATGAGGTCCACAGCAGATAAACGAGGGCCCACAACGGAGACACACTGTACTGTGTGTGCGAGTGTGTGTACGTGTTGTACGTGTGTGTGTGTATGTGACACACACACACACACACACACACACACACACACACACACAGAAATAAAGAAATAAAGCGCCAGACGCACTGTGGATCTTGATACAAAGGTGGTAAAACAAATGCTTTTGGGGTTGCTCACAGCAGCCATGCAGCAGTAACTTACTTGGTTTAGCCTAACTGTTTTTCAACCATCGAGAAAGGACCATACTTTTCTCCTTATCAATTATAACCTTCTGTTTTTCTTAACACTTGGTGGCTTTGCGACACAGAAGACAGCATTGAATTTCTCAGTGGTCTTTGCTGCCCCCTAGTGCATAGTGGATGCATGTGCTGTTGGGTATTTTCCATGGCAGTAGGCCGGTCCGCATGGAGAAATATCTAGTAGTCGTCGTATTGAATACCCGAAAGCTTCGACGCAAGAATGAACTCGAATGCGTTGGTGACATCTAGTGTTCACTGCTTTGAACTGCAGGAGGCTGAGCGCTATTAGTACTCAGTCTGCTGTGTGATTCCCATGGGAATTCTCAAACACATCGGGTGATGGCATTGAGGAAACAAAAAAAATAAATACATCTGGTGACGAACGAGAGATAGATAATTAATAAGCCATAAGATATTCAACTTCACACATTTTCAAGAAGTTTCACTTTCAAATGTGTAAAAGAAGTCGGCAAATTGTTAAACATAGTTAATTACTTCACTCATTAAAACTCAATCAATAATTCGCACCACGATCAAATGGCCACTAGAGGGTAGCATAGACTATAATTTAAATAACTGGAGTCAAAGTAGATTGAGGGCAAGTGTTAGGCCACTGAGCCTGAATAATAACGAATAATAACGCTTACATATACACACAAATATATTTAAATTAGTATATTTTTCTATATTGTGTGTGTGTGTGTGTGTGTGTGTGCGTGTGTGTGTGTGTGTGTGTGTGTGTGTGTGTGTGTGTGTGTGTGTGTGTGTGTGTGTGTGTGTACGCTTCGGCGTAGCACGTTGCGCGCTATGAAATAGTCCCGACCGTCCACTAGAGGCTGCTGTCGCTCCATTATTTAGCTTCCCGGCCCTCAGAGGCCATCATCTACCTGTAGTCTCTGACCCACTGACATAAAAAAAGGTCTGACACAAAGCGGAACTGTAAGAAAATACTCTCTTTTAACTATGTACGACGCCCCAACCGCGTACGTAGTCACTGAATAAATAAATGTATTATTTTTTTTGTTTTTGTTTTTGTTTTTAACATTAATTAGGCACCGTTAGCGACAGTAGCGGAGCCATCACGGAGAGACACAGCGAGACACAGTGAGTGGTTCCTGAGTTACACAGCCTCAGTAGTAAGGCTGCAGAGACACGACAACTGTCAGGGAAACTAAATCTAAAATCATCCAATAAATACGCAACGGGAGTTACTGCGTCGCCCCGGGGTTAAATTACACGACGAAGTTGACGGGAATACCCGACCAGACTTAACAAAAACGAACTTATTAGGCCTAGTTACTCACCCCGGTGCAGTCTTTCGCTCCGTGCAGGCTGGCTGCAGTCAAATTGTTAATAAATAAAGTAGTCGATTAACAAAACCCCGACGGCGCTGCGCCTGACAAAAAAAGCAACCCATAAGTAAATCCTACTCAATATCTGTATCTAATGGCTTAAACGTGTTTTTTTTTTTTTTTTAACTTGATCAAAGTAAATATGGTGCGCATAATATATTTATGCACCTTGGGAACGTAGTAGGCCTAGGCCTACTCGATATTTCTAAGACTGGAATCAAGCCCAGTATTAATAGTGTGTGTTTTTCGTTCCACTCTTTGCCTTCAAGGAGAAACTCAGCACGAATCAATGTTGGCGCCGCAAAGCACATTTCCTGTTTCGCAAATGATGGAATCATCACATTATTAAATGTGCCAACGTCGTGGGTTTTAAACCTCAGGCCCGGATCTACCATCAGTAATTTCAACAAGTCTTTCCTCCGCCAAACAGGGTTTTGCAATGTCTTATTTTGGGGCCGCAGTCGGTGGGCTTTTCTGACCTTGAAGTTGGGCGTCCTTCCGCCTGTTCAGCCTGCCTGAGCTCCTAATGAATGCAAAGTTTGACATTTGAGCCAGTCAAAAATGAAAACAGCAACAACGTGAAGTAAAATGGCTCTTGAGATGCATAGAGATAGATGTTGTTTCTCTCTTGTGCACCTAACTAATTCAGATAGGATATGGGGGATGCTGTGGTTAATTGATGAAATGAATGCCGTGGCACGGCTGTTAAATGCCCATCCCCGCTTTGAAGAGCGCCGGTTCATTTCTCCACGCCTCCTTCGCCCCACTTTTCTCCCTACGTTTCACCTCCATCTGTCCACCTCTGTCTTCCACATTCCCAAGTATTCCCAAGAAACAACACAGAAGTAACCGCGAAACGCGTTCATCCTGCGCACCAGAAAAACATGGTTGACAGACATTTATTCTCGTCGGCTGTGGAGTGTAAACGGTACGATGGATTGATAAGAGCTATCTGTCTGTCTAGTAAAGTAGAGTTGTTCCAACAACAGTGGACCCAATCAATCGTCAATCATCTCAGTTAAACAATGGAACTCTTTGTCCTCCATCCATCGTGTGTGTGTGTGTGTGTGTGTGTGTGTGTGTGTCTGTGTGCATGTGGTGAGGGGATTAATAATATGATGTCAGACCCTATCAGAGATGACATCACAGGCCGGGTGAGTCATCCCCCCCATCATGTAGTGGTGGATTTGGGGTGTGGGGGGGGGGGGGGGGGGGGCAAGGTGAGTACAGCTTGCTCACAAGGTGATGTCATCCGTGTCATGACTAGAAGACTTATCACATGCAACGTGCTGAGGTCAGAATTTTAACATCACACCTGCTGCCGCCGGCCTTTGTTTCCGTTTTTGGCCTTTGTTTCACTGTTTGGCCTTTGTTGTTTTCCCTCCTGCATCATTGACTGCGGCACCGTGTAAAGAAGTGTTGTGTGTTAGTTAGGGTTAGTTAAGTTAGTTAGTTAGTTAGTTTGTTTTTCATCTCATTTTGCTCCAGTGGGTGTCGGTGGTGTTAAGTTTGCAGAGTTGAAATCGTAGCAAACGATCCATCTTTTTTTTTTACTGGATATTTTGAGCTAAATATCCGGGCGGGTGGTTTTCATTATTTATCATTATGTTCATCAAATAACCTTCGATCACATTATCCAAACACACATGCACACCGGAGAAAAAAAACAAAAACATTTCATCAACTTGTTTCACACACACACAGACAGATGCAGGCCGTATATTGATTATTAATAAGTCAGACGAAGAGTCAGCTGTAGCTGCAATCAGGGGCCACTCAGACAGGCTGCCAGCAACGGTTGTGAGGGAATGTCTGAATCGAGAAAGAGAAAAACACATTGGGTGAAAAAGGCCTTCTTTACAATTCCCCCCCATAACATTAACCACAAACACATGAGGATTATCCTTTGGCACGTGGGGTTTTCAAGTCAAACGAGGCGTGTTTTGATTCATTTGCCAAATGATGGGTTTTTTTTTTTTTTTTGAATAGGCGAGAGTTAGTTTTTCCTTAACTCGCTTTACTTTATGCACGCGGTTAATTGGCACTCCAGGGCACGGCTCCTGTCCACCGCAGCGCCTCACGGGAGGCTTCTGACTTCACGGGAATGTACTGTCTCGGCGAGTTTGTGCATCACGCGCGTCTTGAGTAAGCTAGCGCTCGCGAAATTGCTCTAATGAGCGTGGCTAAATGCGCACGTGTCCTAACGCACACGTATGAGAAGGGAATATCGTAAAATAAAATATATACCACCCCCCCCCCCCCCCCATGTGACATTTGTATGTTTTTTATATATTTCAGTTTTCACAACCCAAACACGTTGTAGTGCAGCTTTGCACGTGGAGATTCAACGTGCGACGGGGGATGTACAAGACAATGGACTCGGAAGCTAAAACAAATATATTTGCGTGAATAATGTGGGCATTAAGAGCTTATGGAGGCGTGCAGGCTGTGAAACAGCTGACACACTGACAGGCAGCCACGCTGCATAGCAACTGTAATGAGTGTTGGCTCTGGCAGAGGAGAACCTGCGTGTATAAGCAAGCAAAGCACAAAAAAAGGTATTTAATTTTTTTTTTTTTTTTTTTGGGGGGGGGGGGGACTACAAGGAGTGTGCTTTTGTCTTAACGGTTCATTTTTAGAGCTGTTTGATTTGGTGGCTTTGTGGGACGGTTTGTTGGACGGGCAACAAAAAAAAAAGATTTCTGTTGCACCACCCGCTGTGGTGGGCGACAAGTCTTTGATTTGCTCTAATCAAGACCTGGAAGAAAGTGTTTGTGTTTGTGTGTGTGTGTGTATGTGTGTGTGTGTGTGTGTGCGCTCGCGCACATGTGCGTGCGTGTAAAAGTGCATTCATTTGAAACCAAAACACTGCATCTGACATATGTTGGATTGAATCATTGCGCGTACATAAGTGTCGCAGAGAAGTAGTGTGTGCGTGTGTGTGTGTGTGTGTGTGTGCGTGCGCGTGTGTGTGTGTGTGTGTGTGTGTTTCTATGCCGTTACACAGCCAGCCATCCGTCTGGCGAGGCCCCTTCTGAAAAGCTTGACACGAACTTAAGATGCAAGACACTGAAGAGTGTGAAACCTCATCCCGGCGCCCAGCGTCTCAACGCGTTAGCAACGCCGCCACGTTCCTGCTACATCCACGCTTCACCTCCCTCCCCCTTCACATACACCGCAGTCCACCTGTGCCGCAAACGGCCCTCTGATACTCCCCCCCCTCACACCCGCCGCATCCCCGTCTCGCCTGTTTCCATGACAACTTGCCCTTAACCCCCCCCCCCCCCTCCCCGCCGTCACCCCTCTCTGTTCTGGTGTGTCTGTGGCTCTCAGCCGGGGAAATCAGTCTAATAAATAGCTTTATGCTAATGGCGGCCACGAGTGGCGAGCGGAGCTGTCAATCTTCATCCCAGTATTCCACATGACGGAAAAATGACACTCTGTACCTGCGCCGCACTGTGAGGCAGGCCGGTTGAGGGCACGGCGCCGTTTGCACCTTTTCTGTGTTTGTCGTCCGTCATTGGTCGTTGTATATTTTTCACTTTGTTTTTTGTTTAACCACACCCCCCCCCCCCCCACCCATGCCCCCACACACACACAGATACACATACACAGACACACATTCCTGTGTAACTCCACTGTCTGTCCAGGGTCCAACATTGACTTTGTGTGTTATTTCCTGCCAGAGCGGAGGAGAGAAAGTACTGGCCGAGCACGAATTGTATTAACATGGAGCCCTGCTTTTTGGTTTCGACCTGCCGAGACCTCGAATGTAGCCGCCATGTGGCAGTTGTTCACGGTGGACCCCCGCGCCCCCCCCCCCCCCCCCCCCTCCCCCCCCGAGAAAACATCTCCATCTCACTCGTCTCGTTGTCGTTCTCTTCCACATCCACCCCTCTTTCCCTGTCGATTTTCCCCCATTTTCCTTATCTCTGAGGCTGCCCGTTCCCGTTCTGCGCTTCCCTTCTGCACGCCGCGGCGTCCTCCGAGCCTCTATACCTGCAGCCATACGGGGGCTCGCTTCCCTCTTTAATATTACACGCCCGTCCTCCCCGCGAGATGTGAGTAATCCCTCCTTTGAATCAGATGCCGGCACTGGAAGGGGGGGCTTTGTGATCCGAGACGCGGCCGCGCAAAATGCGCCGCCGCCGCCGCCTCAGACTTCCATGACACCTGCGCTGGCTCTTGAAATGGTTTGCGGGGCCCGCGGTTTCCTGGGGCCGCGCGGCTGATGGCTACAAGGCCCCCGTGTTACAATGTAGGCGCGCTAAATGACAGTTACATTGTCGCCCATGTACCTCGCTTCCACCTCTTTTTTCTTTTTTTTTCCAGCTTTCTCACTTCCTGTCTCACGCTTCGTCTTCCTCTCAGGACTTGGTGTTCAACATAGTTGGGTGGGGGGGGGGAAAGAAAGGGGACACGTTTTTGAAACCCTATGGTTGCCTTAGTTACTACTGTTCCCACTTAGTTTGCTTAGTTTGTAAGCTAGCTCTCCGATAGTGCCACCTACGCATCAGCGTACACCCAAGCCCTGACACCAGAATCACCTCGACTCGCACGACAATCCAAAACAGTTCCAAAATGCAGAATAGTGAATCTTATCAAGTCTAATAGAAGTACACAGTTTTTCAAATCAAATGTTAAACATGTGGATAGGACATGTCCATGCTTGGTTTGTGTGTATCTTTTGTTTATTTGCATGTATGTGTGTGTAAATATCAGGCAGAATGTGTGTGTGTGTGTGTGTGTGTGTGTGTGTGTGTGTGTGTGTGTGTGTGTGTGTGTGTGTGTGTGTGTGTGTGTGTGTGCGTGTGTGTGTGTGTGTGTTAGTGTACTACTATATGCTGATGATGATGGAAATGAACTTGGTTCTCTAACAAATAGGCCTACTATTATTTAAATGCTTGGCTCACCATTCTCTCTGGGGAAATCCATTTTTGATTTGGCATAATGTGTATTGTGCTGTATTGACTTCTCCCTGCAAATTTATCCTTACCAAATTCAAATGAGATTGACATTTACTCGACCGTAACTTTAGTTATGCAGTGTCCACTGCGACGGAAACTTTCAGACTTTCTGTGGATTTCTAATAATTAACGACCAAAGAATATTTTGACCTATGCCGCGGAGGTAAAAAAATCAGTGTGCTGTGGTGTAAATGTCACGAGAAAAATATCCCGCTACACCTTGGACAGCATGGGATCACATTTATACACACACACAATTAGCATTTAAGGGGACTAATGACAAGTCAGACTTGTGCATTAACAGGGCGGAGGACGGCCCAAGATCAAGCCAGTAAAGGACGCTGTTTGTTAGTGGATCAGTTTATTTCTGCGTGCGTGCGTGTGTGTGTGTGTGTCTGCTTTGTGTGTGTAAGTGCATGCGTATGTGTCTGTGTGTGTGTGTAAGTGCGTGTGTGTGTGTGTGTGTCTGGTGTGTGTGTAAGTGCATGCGTGTGTGTCTGTGTGTGTGTGTGTATCTGGTGAGGTGTGTAAGTGCATGCGTGTGTGTGTGTGTGTGTCTGGTGTGTGTAAGTGCATGCGTCTGTGTGTGTGTGTGTGTGTGAGTGCGTGTGCGTACACTCTGGTGTTTGTGTGCACGCGGTGAGAGATCGCCGAGTCAAGATACTGCATGTATTCAAAAGATGCCGTATTTCAGGTGAAACGCAATTACCGTATTTCAGCACAGGTCTGCACAAAGTTCGCCGACCACGTCATACAAGTTAAACGCGTCAATAACAAAAACACGGCGACCGTTTAGGTCACTCCATGTTTGTCAGACCACTTAATGAGCACTCGAAGCGAAACACACATTTCGTTAAACCCATTAAATGTACGTGTCAAGATGAGCACATCCATGCTTTAATGAACACAGCGTGTCCACGCCGTATTAGCTTAGCTTGTAACAGCCTGACTTTGACAATGTTTTTAGTATTCATGGGCACGCGTGACCAATGTGTTGACTTTGCAGTGTTGTCAGTGTTTCGTTGTCTTCATCATCAATGCGTTGGGTGTAATTGGCTGTGGGATTGTGATGCATAATGAAAATGGATTTAGGTGACAGCAATATGTATTACATTACGCTGTGCAGTGTGTGTGTGTCTGTGTGTGTGCGTTAGTGTGTGCCTGTGTCTTTGTGTGTTTGTGTTTGTCTTTTCTGTGTGTGTGTGTATGTGTTTGTGTGTGCGCACACGTTTGTGTGTTTTTCTGTGTGTGTGTGTGTGTGTGTGAGAGAGCAAGGGCTCACCATTTGTCATGGTTATAGTGATGACATATGCTGCAGCCCGCGCGTGCACTTGTGCAGATTGTCATTGACTTATTGAAATATGAAATATTGGCAAGCATATTTAGTCTAGTATGTACGTATCTGTGTGTGTGTGTGTGTGTGTGTACTTAATCCACGTTCATTTTGTTACAGTATGTCAACCCCTTCGTTCAACCTAAACATCTGATTCTCATTAAAAACACTCGATACAAAAATCCCATAAACACAATCTTACAAAATACCAAAAAGTAATACAATAAACAGTCTTGAAGCGTTATCGGGAGTCCTGCCTAAAACAAGACAATAATATTGGTTTCCGCTTTCTCCCAGTAAGTCTTTTAAGGAGTGTTGCAGTACTTGTGTATGCAGTGCTGTGGAAAGTTCCAGGGAAAAGAATGATCATTCATTGCAATAACAATGGGGTGTGCAGATGTCAGAACAGACTGGCCAACATTTATGAGCAGAAGGCCAGAGTCACACAGTCATCATATTTGTGTGTGTGTGTGGGTGGCTACATGCGCATGTGCACGTGTCCATGTGCGAAGATAATAATACGTGCACGTGTGATGCTTCAGCTAAGACGTTAATGCTGGTTAAGTAGCAAGTGCGAGTGTGTGTGTGTGTGTGTGGGGGGGGGGGGGGGGTGAACGGGGTCAGGGGTCACCACCTCTTGCGGAGACCTCTGACTCATCAGCACACTTAACCCCCTCATCTTTATTGACCTCTCCCCTTGTATCCGAGGGGTCCCCCCCCCCCCCCCCCCCCCCCCCGACTGACCCCACCCTGGATGACTCCCTCCTTAATAGACCGACGAGGGAGTTGTTGGGAATAGTAATTGTGGATAATGCGGGCCCCACATTGATTAATCTGCCGCCACCAAACAAACCCACACACGGCGCTTGGACACTTTGGAAAAGCAGCCTCTGACATCCTGTTTATGCTGCTTGACCGAGGTGGGCAGAGGAAGACGTAGGTTGTAATGAGAAAAGCATCCATAGTGGCGACTATAATGGAGTGTAGGCTGTGAAGTGGTGGAGCGGGATGGAGCCTTATGTGTGTGTGTGTGTGTGCCTATGAGTAGAAAGGATGCACCACAGGGCAATTATTCAATGTCTCCTTAGAAGCTGGACTTCCGAATGAATTACTAGGTGCAGAAACACACACACACACGCACACGCACGCAAGTGCGCACAGACACACACACAAACACACACAAACTACCAGGGTCTTAACTCTCCAAAAAGGGCATTATGGCCATCACCTGCCCTTCATCCCATCAGCTCCACCAAAAACTAAAAAGCAAAGAGATTAGAGAGATTAGAAATCCCATCGATACACCCATGGTCTCTACGGCCTATTCTGAACTCTGACTAGCTCTCACCTCCTTTTATCAATCTGTCAGCACCTCTCACTCGGCGCCCCTTCTGCCTCCATGGCAAGGATCTGCACTCCCAGGATATGCCGCCATGACACCACCGTCTATCGCGTCTTCACTCACACATGCAGGCCGATGACTTTGAGCTGACATTTTATATCTCGTTTGTACTGAAGACTTATGCTGAGCTCTTCAGTCACCAGCCAGTGTACTCACTGTGTTGGCTGTGTGTGTGTGTGTGTGCGAACAGGCGGGCTGTGTGGTTGTACCATGTTTTAGATGCTCCAAGAACATAATTACAGCATTGAGGGGCGTACAGCCTCAGTAACTCCTGTGAATCTGATCTAATGAATGTAATGCACTTTTTTTGCTGGCATGTAATATTTAATGCAACAAAGTGACTTTAATGCGCCCGGGCTTGTGTTCATGTTCATGTGAGTGAGAACAGAGAGGAAGGGGAACCGCAAAGTACATAAGTCCCAGGAATGAACCGAGATCATAGGGGAGGATGCTGCAGCCAACTCTATGCTAGAATCCACCAGCCCCCCCGATCGACGAAAGGGATAAAGTCGATAGAAGCTTGGCCCATTCTGACCGCGCGGACTTGGCCAGAGGACTCTAATTGCCTGCCCTGGCGGAGGCCGGTGGAGCCGACTGACATGTGAATAACAAGACAAACATGATGCAACGTGAACGGGAGCAGGGCGGGGTCATGTGACTGTAAGGATGGTGCTGGGCCAATGAGGAGAGGCTAATTGGGCGAGAAGAAGCAGGAGAAAGTAAACGAGCGCAGGGACAGAGAACAGGAGCCAGACACACTTAGGAGTGAGAGTGTTTCAACTAGCAGGACGGACCACGGTGTTTTACATCTCAATACGTGCCTATTTCAGTCGGGAAGTTCGAGAGAGAGAGAGCTTGCGAACGAGTCAAAAGAACATGTTTTAGTAGTTTAATCATAAGGGTGCTGCCATAAGTAACATTTCCCTGTACGGAGTCCACTGCTGTGTGCGACTTTTCAGGTAAACTAGTTTTTTAAGTAAACTCTCGTAAACAAACAAGAGCCTGCATGCTCTACAGGTGCAGCCAGAATAAGGTTCTCAGAACTTCTACCATGGAAGCATGGTGGGAACCGGTGCACGGCCCATCTCCATCGATCACAACACGCGTAGCATCAAAACAACACACACCGCCTCCGTCTCTCCTCTCAAAGCCGCCACCACAAA
>JAXIVH010000795.1:0-7500 GCA_036785325.1 Urophycis tenuis
TTTACAGCTTCATATTACCATGCCATGGAGCATCAGGCGCATATAACGCCCGGGACAGAAATAAGAGTTTTCAAATAAAATGTTATAAACCATTTCGAGGCGGGGGGGGGGGGGGGGGGGGGGGGGGGAGGTGCAGTCAAGAAGCTGCCAGCGCTGACTTAGTTCTTGAGCAACTCGACCAGACCCACCCAACATGACTCACAGGCTTCGGTACATCTCTGCTACCCAGCAGTCGCTCTTCACAAAAACAAGCGGAACGCGCTCCTTATGTCCATGTCTGTGCATGGAGCGACCAGCGAACGGGCCACACTGCACGGGGGGGGGGGGGGGGGGGGGGGAGACAACCCACTCACGCCGTTTCACTGGCCTCAGCTATCAGTGTGTCCGTTTCCTTTTCTAGTCTTGTTTCGTTTCTCCCTTGAGTGTTCTACATTCCCCAATCCGGCTGGACGTTCCCCCGATCCTGTCGAGTCAACTTTTCCTTCCTTCAGTTGTTTGGTGGACGGTCATCATCGCCTCGCACCATGTTCTCCTCCCACGGCATGAAAGCGGAAATGTTTGCCTTATAATCAGGGTGTTCCCTGTTTTACTCCCCACACACACACACACACAAACACACACACAGTCTAGCAAGCCTCTCCAGGGAGTTTGTGGCGGTCTGTGTGTGTGTGTGTCTGTGTGTGTGTGTGTATGTGTGTGTGTCTGTGTGTGTGTGTGTGCACGTGCCCGCGCGTTAGGAGGAGAAAGGCAGCGAGGGAGGAATCCTCTTACGGTGGCGTCCCTGCGGCCCACAGCCAGTGATTCTCCCCGGTCAGCCCTCGCTAGGCTCCCCGCCCCCTCAGCCCGCTGGGCCTTAAGGGATCAGCGATTAACACTTCTGATGTATCACTTCAGCCCACGTCTTCCCCTTCACCGCTCCCCGTGGGCCCATTCCTCCCTCATCCCTCCGTGGGAGTCCCGGAGTCTCCCCCTCTCCCTCCCCCTCACCCTCTCTCTCTCTCTCTCTCTCTCTCTCGCGGCGATACACGATTCGTTTTAGGGGCTTAAAGAGTAGAAGTTGATTCTTTTTGATGAGCAATTAACGGCCTGCAGGGTTTCACTTTACCCCCTGCTGTGCAGACAGTTATCTAGGCTCCAATATATCCTCTGGAGAGCCAGAACCAGGCCTTTCCTATTTATATCCAAGTCTTACGAGACCGTCTTATATGATGCTTGTGCTGCACAATTACATTGTCTAATTTCCCACTAAAATTAACAGTTGTTCAGTATGTGCTGTGTGTATTTTCCCCATTGTGTGTTGTTGGTGTGGTGCAGGCGTTGTGTAATGGCTGTGAGGAAACGTACTGGGTGCTTTAGTGCTGTATGCATTAGTGCCTTCTATATCTCTGATGCGTGATGACAGCAGCCCCATCAATAGCCTCAAGCTCATTGGCTCACTGGGCTTTATTGTCAGAGAACATTAATGAGGCCAGAGAGGACCACTTTAAGAAAGCCTGGACACGGGATGCGTGCCACACACACACACACACACACACACACACACACACACACACACACACACACACACACACACACACACAAACAGCCTGAACCATTGAAAGGAGAAACTAATAGACATTCATTTATGTCCGGTCATCATGAAGCCAGCGCCAAAAAAAGACAGAAAATGTGTCATCCGAGGGCTCTGTAGCAGAGGAAACTCGTGGCCACGGATTCTTTGGTAAAACGGAAAGCTTCATCACATGATGGTCATTATAAAAAAAAACCGGCCTATGTATAAGCCGGCTCGGAAGAGTGCTATAGAAAACAATGTGGAACAAGTTTCAATCGAGGGATCACTCCGGAATGACCAAACACACACACACACACCCAGCAACAGGGAAAAGACAAGTACAAAATTGCCCTCTGTTGAACACACAGTCGACAACCTGTCAGTTGGGGCTAGGTGCCACTTATTATTACCACGGTAGCAAAAAATGTTGCACTGCAAGATGAGCTATTTCCATAGACCCCAGAAACCGTTCCTTCCAAATAGGCCTATACTGTTCATTAATAGCCCTTTCAGGTCACATGTAGACACAACTCACCCGATACTTTGTTATGGACAGTTTACCGAGGCTTTATCATGTAAAACGCTGGGGTTAACCACCCGTTGCAGGCAGTTTCTGTCGTAAGAGCGTTTTCGTTTGGAGCACTTGGTCAATTGCTAAATCACAGGAAACGATGTAACCCTAATGTCGACACAACCTTTCCCTGGCAACATTATGTCCAGCTGTCAATCTGATCGCTTTAAGATTAGCTAGCTAGCTATCGTTCACAAATGCTTTATTAAGTAGTCTGTGAACTTGTTTACTTACGTGCATGCTATCCGTCAACTTGGCCGGGTCGTTGTCCTCTACAGATCCGACCAGACTCGTATCTAGAGTCAATTACACAATAAATACCCTTAATAATTGAACAACATCAAACTGCTCCATCTTCATTACTTTCTCCACTCAGACTACCTTGAAGTCGGAGAGGCTAGGTTTGAATGGCAGATGTCTAAGCCAATGCCTGTGCCGTTCGTTGAGAAACAGCCGCGCCCCCAGAAATGCGCACCAATGAAATGATTTGTAGGGCGGCATGTTCATAATTTCCACCATCAGGGTAAGTTGTAGCCTCCAGTCAATGCTGTTTGACAGCACAAAGTTCACTATCAAAGGTGCCATTAATAAATTATATGCCATCATCTTCGAAAGCTATTTATGAGCTTTATTATTTATTAGCTTTTTATTTGCTTTATCAATCAATACGATTGATAAAAGGGCTCGATGGTTAAATAATGTAACGAGGAAATTAGATTTAGCCTAAATATTATTTCAACTATCTAGTTACAATCGGCTTCTTTGATCAATATTATGAATACATTTCACAATTGAATGATAGTCTAGTTTAATGAGGCTTCATATGCCGTTCTCAAATACCAATGTTTTTCATGTTTTCATATGAACTGAAGGTAGGATATAGGTTGGGCTACAGACATTGGTTTGACGCAAAACCAAGGAATTCGCTTTTTTGCGGGCATTTGAGAAAACAACATACAGTTATTTCCTCCCAGTAAGAGACCAACGTCATTCCCCTATGCAAATAAATTATAGATTATAGATTAAGATACCAATTTGAATGTTCAAACTGACTTTATTATGCAATCAATTCAAATCCACTCTGTATTTGAATCAACACCCGAGCACACCTTTATTGGAGAAAAAAAAACCCTGCAATGATTCCCAGTCTGTCCTTTAATAAACATTTGCTAGGCACTTTCAGTAAGATGTGTATATGTTTTTGTAACAAGTACCATTGAACATACACAGCATTGAACAATGTCCTCCACTGATTCACTCATGAGAGCAGGTAGCAGATAGGTAGCAGAGGCAGATAGGACACAGTCTAAAATGTAAGGGTGCGATGCCCCCTTCTGTTGAAACTGACATGGGAAAATCTTACAAAATATTTAATTTGCATAATTTCTATTACACTATTATTGTATAACAATATACGGGACTGTTCACAGTTGTCAAGGCTGAAGTCCTACAGTTGGATATGCATCCTAAAGAGGGTCTCCCCATGTACATAAATCTCATCAATGTACAACCTAAACTGGTTGTGCATACGTGTGCAAGCTGCTGTAAGTGCATATGTGTAAAAAAGCCATAAAAGCAATAAAAGCATCTGCTAAACGCCCTAAATGTAAATGTGCACATGCAATGCTTCTGTGCATGCATGTGCATGCACATCGGCGTGTTTGCGTGTGTGTGTTTCCGTGCACATTTGTGTATAACACACATGAACAGACACACCTAGGGCTCCATTCCCGCCAGCTGAGCAGCCTCGTTGAGGACCTCCCCGGCTCTCTGTTTGTACCCCAGCGACAGCTCCTCCGCCCTCCTCACCTCCCTCAGGCATGTCTGCAGGTTCTGCTGCAGCCGCCGCCGCTCCTGGTGATTGGCCGCCGCCGTGGCCACCTGCCCGGCCACCCTGTCCTCGCTCTGGAGCAGCCAACCGATCATCTCCAGGAGCTTGGTCCCCAAGGAGACGGTCATCTTTGCGGCCTGCGACGCACCCCGCAGGGCGTCCTGGGCCGACTGCAGGCGCTGGGGGGGGTGGCGTGTGTCCCCGCTCGTCCCCCGAGTCCAGCGGGACCGCGGTCAGACTGAAGTCATAGCCCTTTATCTGGAGGGTGAGCCTGTAGTGTTGGCCTGCATGCAGCATTCACACGGGAGGGGGAATTCACGTTTAAAATAGGCTCTGGGTTGAGCACTCACGTTGACTTCAATGTAAGAACATTGAAACCTGCGTTTGATTGCGTTTGATACACATCAATTGATGTGTGTGTGTGTGTGTGTGTGTGTGTGTCGCTCTCGGCAGCGCATGCAGACCGTGCTCGTCTCTGATCTTCCCCACACATTCGGAGAGAAGCAGCGTGTTGTCATGGTTACAGCCGTAGGACTGCCGCAGGTGGGCGACGCATCGGCAGAGCGCCCCGTAGTGCTCCTGCTGCTCGTTGAAGATCTCCGCCACGTCGGAGAACCTCTGGTCCCACTCTGACAGACCCACCCGCCTCATCGCCAGCCCGCCACGGTGTGGTGCGCTCGCCGCGTCTGCGACGTTAGTTGACACCCACCCACACAAGTGGGTGTGTGAGAGAGAGAGAGAGAGAGAGAGAGAGAGAGAGAGAGAGAGAGAGAGAGAGAGAGAGAGAGACATTTTTTATATAAAAATTGAAAACAGGTCACAGAAAAAAGGCACAGGCAGGGAAACAGCGCGGGGGTGTGAGACATATCACGATTTGGAAATAAATAACATTATTGCAGTAGCCTTCTGTATGCATGCTGTGAAAGTAATAAGTTAAAACTACATAGGTACAGTTACAGGACCTACCAGTGGACCATGGACGGGTTTTCCTGGCGGATCTAGTTGCACTGGTTTCCGTGGAACCAGGAGGCTGAAGCAACGGTCGCCTCTGAGTTGTCAGGAGTGAAATAGTTGCGTTTATTCATTCTAAAACGTATTACACATATCTTGACGTTTTCAATGTCAATACAGATTTATACAGACACAGGTTTAGATCACAATACAATTACCAGATTGTATCTTATATGTAGTCGCAAATAAAGAAATAACTTATTTGATGAAGTTTGTGACGTCGTAATACATCAGATGGACAAGTTTACAGCGCCCAACACTTAAATGATTTCATAATGGCGTCATGACTACGGAACCCTGTCATAATAATGAAAATAATAAGTTTTACGCAAATTCATACCTCGTCATCTGTGTTTTCACCAGAGCAGCAGCAGCAACACAGAGCAGACATGTTCCACTCTGAGTTGTCGGGTCAACTATCGCTCTGCTCGTTTCCTCATTTCCTCATGACGTCAGTGTCATTTTTGTTACTGAATTTTCACCGTTTCAAGTTTATAAGTGTACACAGGTGTAACGTGGGGAGGAGCGATGCAAAAAGACAATCACGATGTCATCCGATAACTTTCATTGCTTGCTAATCAACCCCCAAACTGCAATCATTAGCTTCATAATATTGGTATAAGTCTCTTGAACATTCAGACAGATCATGGGGTGTAAACGCAAACAGTGCGAAAAATACCAAAAAATGAACTGAAATTACATCTAACTGTGAGTTCACAATGTACCCAATAGAGGGCATCAGTGTATTCACTGAACAACTACACACGCAGAAGAAGACAACACAATACCAATGAGGAACAACAGCACAACACCACTACATCTACATCAAATCATTGAACTCGTCTGTGAGAATAACTGGAGAGAAGAAGAATAAAAAACACATGGTGACAGTAACACGTTGAATTGCCACCACCATCCCTGACACCAGTGTAACGATGGTTTGGTGAAGACTCAGAAGGACCATCAGCGACCATAGCATTAGCTGCTCGTCTTGTAGGCGTTCCTGAGGTTGTATTTTTAGCATCAACCCCAACAAAGACAACATTTGAGAGAGTGAACAACACCATCGTTTTTCCACAAGCCGTCTGCCGAAACCAGCTCGGAATGACGGGGGTGGCTTCCTCGCAGAAAGCTCCCAGCACCAAGAAGAAAAACGAAAGGAAATGTGCGACCAAGGAAGAGTACAGGCAGCTTACCAGCATGCTGGGAGTCATGAACAACCTGAGGAAACAGGTGCGTGCGTGTGCGTGTGCGCGCGTGTTCCCGTGTGCATCATATGCTGTGTTTGCGTGAGTCTTAATTAACCATGTACAATTTTTTTTTCCCAATACAGGGTACCCTCTGTGATGTGATTCTCGTCGTTCAGGGAAAACATTTTCCTGCTCATAGAGTTGTGCTCGCCGCCGCCAGCCATTACTTCAACATCATGTTCACCAGTAAGACACACACACACACACACACACACACACACACACACACACACACACACACACAGTAACCACCCCCCTCACACACCTTGGCTCCTGTGTATCTCCACCAGCCAGCATGCTGGAGTCCTTGTCCCACGAGGTGGAGCTGCGCAGTGCGGAGCCAGAGATCATCGAGATGCTGGTGGAGTTTGTCTACACCGCCCGGTGAGAGACGAGACCACCGGGTCTGATGAGCTGCAGGGTTTCCTATTGCAGCCGTTGTGTGCATACGGTTAACAATGGCATTGGATGACTCTGATGTTTATTGAGGTGTCCGGTGTCCTGCTTCATTTGTGTTGGTGGGAATCCACCTGCAGTAGTTATCTGTCTAAACACAACTTTCTATTGGTCTTTATTGGTCATTCTCAGTATTTATTTTTAGATATGGGAATTTGATCTCTGCATTTGACCCATCTTATGGTACATGGGAGCAGTGGGCTGCTAGGTTCATTTGACCCATCCTATGGTACGTAGGAGCAGTGGGCTGCTAGGTTCATTTGACCCATCCTATGGTACACAGGATCAGTGGACTGCTAGGTTCATTTGACCCATCCTATGGTACATAGCAGCAGTGGACTGCTATGTTCATTTGACCCATCCTATGGTACATAGGAGCAGTGGGCTTCTAGGTTCATTTGACCCATCCTATGGTACATAGGAGCAGTGGGCTGCTAGGTTCATTTGACCCATCCTATGGTACACAGGATCAGTGGACTGCTAGGTTCATTTGACCCATCCTATGGTACATAGGAGCAGTGGGCTTCTAGGTTCATTTGACCCATCCTATAGTACACAGGATCAGTGGGCTGCTAGGTTCATTTGACCCATCCTATGGTACATAGGAGCAGTGGGCTGCTAGGTTCATTTGACCCATCCTATAGTACACAGGATCAGTGGGCTGCTAGGTTCATTTGACCCATCCTATGGTACGTAGGAGCAGGGGACTGCTATGTTCATTTGACCCATCCTATGGTACATAGGAGCAGTGGGCTGCTAGGTTCATTTGACCCATCCTATGGTACATAGGAGCAGTGGGCTGCTAGGTTCAGTGCCCGGGGAGTTCAGT
>JAXIVH010000795.1:12500-30000 GCA_036785325.1 Urophycis tenuis
GACAGGACGGTTGGCGGACGGTTTGTGTATTTAGGGAATACTCGTCCGTTTCAAGGAAATGCAATTTACTGTGAATTGTGTCAGCGTGTTATTGGTCGCGAGGCCTTGGTCTTGTCCAGCCATCCACACACACGCACACACGCATGCACGCACACACACACACACACACTGTACATAAAAACATCCCTTTTGAATCTGAGAAAAGTGAAAGAACAACTTGAGGTCATCAAATGACACAACAACCTCGTCATCATTTCAACAACAACAATGACAACAACAACTCTCAGTCAAACAACCTCACTTAGCAGCCACATCACACCGTGTGTGTCTGACCCCCTCTCCCTTACCCCCCCTCCCCCTTCTCCCTCTCCCCCCTCCTCTCCCTCTCCCCCCTCTCCCTCCTCCTCCCCCTCTCCCCCCCCTCCCTCCCTCCTCCTCCTCCCCTCCCTCCTCCCTCTCCCTCTCCCCCTCTCCCTCCCCCTTTCCCCCTCTCCCCCCCCTCCCTCCCTCCTCCTCCCTCCCCCTCCTCCCCCTCCCTCCTCCCCTCCCCCCCCCCCACCGGCAGGCAGCTCAGCACTGGACCTGTTTGAGTGCTACGACACGCGCACCGAGACCTGGCAGGTGAAGGCCAGCATGCTGATGGCGCGCTGCAGCCACGGCTCTGCGGAGGCCGGCGGCCTCATCTACGTCTGCGGCGGCACCGTGGGCAACAACGTGTCGGGCCGCGTGCTCAACAACTGCGAGGCCTACGACCCCGCCACGCAGCAGTGAGTGCCGGGCGAGCACCTCCGCTCGCTAGCGCCGCGGCGGTTAGCTGTGGCCGCGCGGTCGCGCCGACATTAGCGGGGGGCGGTCCACATTAGTGGGGGCGGTCCATATTAGAGGGGCGGTCCACATTAGCGGGGTGGTCCATATTAGTGGGGGCGGTCCATATTAGAGGGGCGGTCCACATTAGTGGGGGCGGTCCATATTAGCGGGGGCGGTCCACATTAGCGGGGTGGTTCACATTAGCGGGGGCGGTCCATATTAGCAGGGGGCGGTCCACGTTAGCGGGGGCAGTCCATATTAGCGGGGGCGGTCCGCATTAGCGGGGGTGGTCCACATTAGCGGGGGGCGGTCCACATTAGCGGGGGGCGGTCCACATTAGCGGGGGGCGGTCCATATTAGTGGGGGCGGTCCACATTAGCGGGGTGGTCCACATTAGCGGGGGTGGTCCATATTAGCGGGGGTGGTCCATATTAGCGGGGGTGGTCCACATTAGCGGGGGCGGTCCACGTTAGCGGGGGCGGTCCACATTAGCGGGGGGCGGTCCACATTAGCGGGGCGGTCCATATTAGCGGGGGCGGTCCACATTAGCGGGGGGCGGTCCACGTTAGCGGGGGCGGTCCACATTAGCGTGGTGGTCCATATTAGCGGGGTGGTCCACATTAGCGGGGGTGGTCCATATTAGCGGGGGTGGTCCACATTAGCGGGGTGGTCCACATTAGCGGGGTGGTCCACATTAGCGGGGGTGGTCCATATTAGCGGGGGCGGTCCGTTGTCCGCGGCCGAGCTGTACGCATCCTTAAGCAAAATGCCAAAACGTATCTGAATGAATTTAACTCCCCCCCCCCCCCCCCCCCCCCCCCCCACTCCTCCCCGTCCCTCCCCCTCGTCCCTCCCCCTCCTCCCCCAGATGGAGGGAGCTGTGTGGGATGAGAGAGCACAGGAAGAACCACGGCTTGGTGGTGGTACACAACCGCATCTACGCCATCGGAGGACAGGGCGCCGTGGGTGAGCGCCCGCCTTCGATCACGTGACTTGATCAACCGCACTGACGGCCAATAGGAAACGGGGAACATAAAGAACACAATGCGCTGCATGCACTAAGTGTATAGCCATGGCTACTGAAAGGACGAACCGCACACAGACGGACAGGGCGAAACAGAACGCCAGCCGCCCTACCATTGGTTATTGGGGTGGCAGCAGCTCAGTGGATAGAGCGGGTCGTCCACTAACCGTAGGGTCGGTGGTTCGATCCCCTTGATCCCCCTCCTCCTCCAACTGTCCACACGTCTAACCCCACAAATGTACTGATTGCAAGTCGCTTTGGACAATAGTGTCTGCTAAATGCCCCCTTTAATGTGGATGTTGATGGCGGTAATAAAAAAAACAACCCCAGTTGACTTGTGAGGTGTTGTAGGAGGGGCCCGTGTCACGCGCGCCTCACCGCTGCCGTGTCCGCAGGTGGGCTGGACTCGGTGGAGTACTACGACATCGCCAGCAACGAGTGGCACGCCGCGGCGCCCATGCCCTGGCGCGGCCTGACGGTGAAGTGCGCGGCGGTGGGCGACATCATCTACGTCCTGGCGGGCTTCCAGGGGGTGGGCCGCCTGGGGAACGTTCTGGAGTACCACACGGAGAGCGACAGGTGGGGGGCGCGCCTCCGTCTCCCACCGGGACAGATTGCCGACAGAGACCGAGGCTCTGACAGACAGACAGACAGACAGACAGACAGACAGACATACTTTAATGATCCCAGAGGGAAATTGCATTCGTTACAATACTCCAGGGAAAAAGAAAGAAGAGACAGACACTCTACGTATAGTAGAGTGTTAGAATATATAAATATATAATATAAACCTATGTAATATAATATACAAAAATATACATAAAGAAATGAAAATATACATAAATGTACATACATCCAGGCATACATGATGAGGTAATAGCATACACAAGGATGTAGCATGTCGGATTTTATGTAAGACCAGTTGTGCAAAGAGATGACCAGTTATGTAGTGAAAAGAAATTATAGTGAAATTACAGTGCAATGAAATTACAGTTATGCGTGGCTTTGAATGTTCACCCGGATGTGTGGGACACCAGTGTACCCCTGTGGGCTTTGCTAAGTGGCAGGCTGAGCTGTCCGTCATGCATCTGGGCGGGGACTCTCCTGTCATCCCCAGAGGGTAGACCAATCAACATCACACCTGATGGTTAGCATAGGGGACCCTTCATGTTCAACAGTAAGACACTGAGCGTGTGTGTGTGTGTGTGTGTGTGTGTGTGTGTGTGTGTGCGTGTGTGTGTGCGTGTGTGTGTGCGTGTGTGTGTGTGTGTGTGTGTGTGTGTGTGTGTCCGTGTGTCCGTGTGTGTGTCTCTGTGTGTGTGTGTGTGTGTGTCTGTCCAGGTGGGTGACGTGCACGACGGTGCGAGCGTTCCCCGTCACCAGCTGCCTGATCTGCGTGGTGGACACGTGCGGCGTGAACGAAGACGAGGACATGGACCTCATTGACTCCCAGACGCACGCCGCCCTGGAGGCCCCGCCCCCTCCCACACCACCACCACCAACACCACAATCATCATCATCGTCAAAATCACCAGCCAAGTCGTCATAGAGGAGGACCCCTGGATGGGGGTCTGGTCTGTGTTAGGGACACCTTTTGACAAGGGTTTCTGAGTTTGCCGTCGTGGTGAGGAATGTTTTCGTCTCTCTCTGTGGTGTGAGGCATCGGGCCAAGATGTTTTGGGTCGGGGGTGCTGAGGAGTGGGGCTTTACGTTACGAGACTTGTAAATCATTGTTATTATTTTAAGTACTTTTAGCGAATTTTATTTATTCAGTTTTACGCAGAGGAGAACTTTTTTTCCTGATCGTTTTGAACATTGAGTGAATTATGTTTTCCTGTTTACTTTTAACTTAATGGATGATGACGTTGGAACAGTTTTCTCCGGTTGATATGTATTGTGAACCCGGGCGTTGATGCGCTGTTGGCTGCATTTTGGTTCAGAATGATTATTATTGTTTGTGGTCTTATACTTAAAACCATGTTACAGTGAGGAATGGTGGGATGATATTTTCTAGGTTATTTGGTTGTACCTTCAAAGTGTATTCACACGCCCCCTCAGCCCAGCCTGCAGGGAGGGAAAGTGTCCACGGACCTGATCTTCACAGATTGCTGCACAATAGATATGCCTTTCTTTTTTTTTAAATAAAAACCTATAGATAAAAATAACAAAAGTGTTATGGTTGAAGAAATAAAGATGACATGAAGATCCAGCTGTACAAGCCAGAGAGAAGAATCAACACGTAAAGACGGCGGGTTAAAAGGTATTAATGATGGTTTTTATTTGTAGGAAAGGAGGCACCACTTTAAAAAGTGTTCAGTCAAAGCTAAAATTACATTTCACAAGGAGCTTCGTAACATAATTACAACAGCTGTGATAAAACTTGTGTACCTCAAGTACAGTATAAAATGCACTTCATCCTCATTTCCAATATATATAATTTCATATAATCATATTTATAACACACACACACACACAGATATAAGAAAATATCTTTCTGGCACCCACAGATTTGCTTTAGTCTGGAAGTTTAGAAGCTCAGTCAAGAGGCATGCATATGACATGATAAGGTACAGGAAGAACATGATGATTATGGTTGGCCGAGGCAACATTCTTAATGAACGCTGCCTGAAAACAAAACACGAATCACACTCCTACAGCAGGACGTACTGTTTAGGACCAATCCTCGGCACAGCATTAAAAAACATGGGAATGTCTTATCTCTTAAAAAGCACGTTTGGCCCGCACTAGGCACGGGTTTGTGGCACAAACATCTCCGCCTCGGCATCACACCTATTCAAACCCTTCCTCGGTCATCAGGAAAGCAAACCTGTTGCTTAAGTCTGCGTCTCCTTCTCCTCCTCCTCCTCCTCCGCCCCTCCCCCTGCCCCTTCCTCGGCGCCCCCTGCGGTTTCTCCTTGCTCCCCGTCCTCCGGAAGAGTCCGGCGCCTGGGAGCTGCTGTTCCGCACGGCGGCCAGCAGAGTGCAGTAGAGCGCCCCGGAGAGGGGACCCCCGGCCAGCAGCGATTCCGCGGTTCTGCCCCCGCTCAGGGTCTTGAGCAGGCCATGCACCAGCGTACCACAGAACAACCTGGGAGACACGCAAACAACATGGGCCAAGTATGTATTGGAACAAGCACAGCTAACCCCCCTGCCTCCCTGAGTCTAGTGAGTAATGAGTCTATAAACAATCTTTCCCTGCACCCTGAACACAGTTAGGTATATTTTGACTATTGCAACAGTCTTCTCTATGGCACCACCACCAAAGTCCTCAATAAACTCCAATATGTCCAGAACTCAGTTGCACGCCTTCTCAACGGTACCCGCTCCAGAGAACACATCACACCTGTCCTCCGTGAACTCCATTGGCTTCCAATTAAACACCGAATCAACTTCAAAATTTCACTCACCACCTACAAAGCCCTCAACAACCTAGCGCCCCCCCCCTACCTCACCGACCTCCTCCATCACCACGCCCCCTCCCGGTCCCTCCGGTCCATCTCTGCCAACCTGCTGCAAGTCCCCCGGACTAAGCGCCGGACTTGGGGTGATCGGGCACTTCCCAGTTGCTGCCCCCACCCTCTGGAATTCACTTCCCTCCCACATCAAAGTCTCCCCAACCCTCTCTTCTTTCAAATCTGCACTCCAAACACACCTTTTCACACTAGCCTTCCCCACCTAACTTAATCCTAGTCTGTTTTAATAAAGTTCTGTTGTTTAGTTTGATAGTTTGAGCATCTTAGAGTATCATATTAAGCGCTATATAAATCAGATTGATTATTATTATTATTATTATTATTATTATTATTATATTCATATGCAACTGGTCAAGCAATCTCAAATGAGGACAAATTCTGCAGGCTTCTCCATCAGCCGAGTTCTCACATTGCAGGTTTGCGTGAGAGGCACAACACTGATTTTCTAAGCTTCTGAAACGCACGAGTGTATTGAAGTGTGTGTGTGTGTGTGTGTGTGTGTGTGTGTGTGTGTGTGTGTGTGTGTCTTACCAAGACATGTGTGGCTCGGGGAGTGGCTGCAGCAACAGGTGATTCAGGCATGACGCGCTCCAGAGGCAGGCCTGCCATTGGCTGTAAACATGAGCCGCGCCGATATCCAAGCCCCGCCTCTCAAATCCCCTCACCCGCAGTCTGTCCAGACGCAACCAGACCCCTTGCTCCGAGGCCCAGTTCAACACAGCGACTGGTGGCAAGACGCAGGGGAAAAAGCAAAGGTCAACGCGTATCAAAAAGAGGTCATGACTTGTCTTTTGCACCAGACGCATAAATAAACAAATTTTACTCTTTAATTTACTCTTCATCAAAGCCAAGTCTGACGTGTTCCTGAACACAGGACTAACTGACTCAAGCCTTACCTGAGCCTCGGTGAACTCCAAGCTGGTTGTTGCGGGCCACCTCTCCCTGGACCATGCCCAGTATCAGAGCTTGGAGCTGGGACAGCCCGGGAGACGGGCGGGCCTCTCGCAACCAGAACACGGTCACTCCCGCTGCCAGCTGGAGATTGGGTGGAATGGAGGCCAAGGAAGACTCTTTGACACCGAGGACTTCCAGAAGGAAACCTCTTCGCACTGTTAAGGGAGCCTGAGAGGGACATAAAGGTTATCACCATTGTGTTATTTTTCGAAAAAAGCAAAAAGGGCACACCTATGTGGACAAAACATATACTACGGCAGTCAAATGAACATGCACAACGATGACTTTGTTGCTATGGTTACCTGGACAAGAGCGTCGAGAGGCAAGGCCTGACCAGCTGGAAGCAGCTCCACCTGGTTCCTCTTCAGGTTGAGGTGCTGCCGGTCATACTCCTCCACACAGGTGGGAGCAGCAGAGCTGCCCACGCCATCTTTAGCGACACCTTTCTGTACCTGTAGGCCTCGGTCATGAACACCACCTCCACCTCTACCACGCCCTCTGCGCCCTCTCCCTGACCCACCTCTGTCGCCCTGCCTGGCAGTGCCCTGTCCCACAACGTCGGGAGCTAGGGCGACGCCTCCCGGCCTTTCGGCCACCTCTGTGCCCTCCTGAGCCCTCCTCCGGAGCAACAAGCCGTACATGACCTGGCGTACGGCGCGGGCGCAGTCGTGGCTGCTGGCCTGCTTGCTGTTCTCCACCTGCGGATGGAGCAGGACCCTGCGCATCACCGCCACGTCCCACACCAGCGGGGACAGGAGCCCGCCGGCTGCCGCAGAGCCCAGGCACTCGGGCAGCGGGGCGACCAGGGACGCCATCGCCCCCGGAGCGACCGCGCCGGCAGAGAACCACGCGGCGAGGGAGCTCTCGGCCCGCACGCAGTACTCCTGCATGGCAGCCCAGAGCACGGAGTGAGCGTCACTTCGACCGGCTCCTCCTCCTCCTCCTCCTCCATGTCTCCCCGATTCCCCCAGCAGTCTGCTGATCTCCCCCAGAGCCTGCCAGGGGCCGGGGAAGGAGGCGAGCCAGCAGAGGAGGCCCTCGATGCGGGACGAGGACGGCTTGCTCGTCCCCCGGCTGTCCGGCGAGCAGGTCAGGTCCAGCTGGGCGAGGAGCGTCGCGACACACCGGGGCGTGCCGTAGTCGTTGCCGCTCAGCACCGCGCACAGCGGCAACAGCTGCTGGTTCATGCCGTTGAACCAGCGGCACAGCAGGTGGGTGGTGTAGCGGCGGGCGGAGATCCACTGGTGAGGGTATCGGCCGCTGATGTTGGCCCAGTTGAAGAAGCGAAAAGGGAGGTAACCACCTGAATGTGACGGAGAATGAGCCAATGAGCCAGGGAGCCATTACGAGCAACGTTTTGATTTGCGTCACATAAAACCTAAAAAAAAAAGAAGAAAGAAGAAAGATAATGATTTCCTCATATTCAATTGAATGTGGTTTAACATAACATGAGGGCAGGCATTGGTTGTTAGGCCCACATTCTAATACCACTCACCAGGCAGGTCGAAAATATAAAAGTCACTGTCATTGGTCAGAACCGGGCAGTTCCATTGGTGAGCCAAGCAGGCGATCTCCCAGTCGGCTTCGGCTGGGCACTGGACCAGGGGAACGGCCCTCTGGGTGAGGACCTGAACGAAGACGTTCCTGGTGAGGAGGGGCAGGACGGAGCTGTGCCGACCATGGGAGAGGAAGTCTGCCTCCTTGATCTTGGACTGCAGACGGGCTCGCAGTGTGGAGAACTTCTTATCACTGGGATCCATCCCTTCAAAAGTCACAAACAATGCAAACTGTAAAAGCATGTTGTTTATTTATAACCTTAAATCCGTAGTCGTCAAGAAATTGCTTGAAACTTTAGTTTTAACATCACTCGGCAGAGACGCTCCAATTTTGTTTATGTTACTTTGAGACATTGTTTAGGGCTTTGACACTACTTTGTGGGTACGTTTATAAATTATTTGATGTCTCTGGCGGCGAGGGCCTACCTCCATCCAGCACTACATAGGGTTGGATGTTGCAAGCCGCTAAGGCGGAGAAAAACTGGGTGAGCAGAGTGGAGAAGGCTTCATAGTCGCCTCCGTGCTGCTGGTCCAAGCTATGGTTAAAGTAAAGGCTAAAAAACAGACTGCAGCCATCGATGATCAAGAGACTATCTTTGAACTTTACGTCCTGGAAGAACTGCTTGTTCGCCTCCACGTAGGTGGTCAGACCATGCACACCCATGTGATCACCCGGTCTAGAAAGTAAAGATAAAACACATAAAATAGGGACAGGTATTATTAGCAGTGGTGCACATGGTGTTTCGCTTCGCTTGCAAGAACATAGAGCACAGCATGCTCAGTTTCATTGTATGCGTGCCCATGCGATATCAGTGAATCCTTCTAAAACAAAAGTAAAAATGAGTGCATGAAGAAATTGGGAAGTAGATGGCTTACGCCCGTTATTCCCACAGTCAACTGACCTGGACAAGAACCTTTACCCTGACTTGAAATTGAAAAAAGTACCACATGAAGTGTAATGTGCGAAAAGTAGCCAACAGACGATTTCGAAGTACATTACTGCATATCAATAAATGCAAATATTAGCAAATGATGATGTACAAGAAAAGAGAACATGTTTGACACTTGTTCAATCCATGCACTTCTTTACCACCCCTTTCCTTGGGTTTCGCTTCCTTATAAATTTGTCTTCAAAGTAAAAGTTAAACCCGAAATAACAAACATTTTTAAATCAATATTTTCTCATAAAATTATTAATCAAATTATATTAATCAAATAAAATATTATGCATTGACACTTTTTATACTTACAATGCATCACCATGACATCCTTAATGGCACCCGATTTTGAAGATACTGTTATTTTGAAATCTAAAACTGTCTCGCGAGAAGGCGGCTTGACTACGCACTAGCTAGCAAGCGGCGGGCTAGCCAGTGTTGCCTTGCCATTAGAGAACCGCCGTAATTTCTTATGGCTACAATGTCTGGAGGAACTAACTTGGCGATGGCTGGGACAAGTCAGTCTAGCACAGGAGCGAATGCACACCGCAAAAAAGAAGGCATTATATCTGCTCGGTTCTGGGAAAGCCCAGACACATTGATCCAACTGGACGGTGTAAGACAGTGGATCGGCAAGCACTACAAAAAGGTATGTAGCCAGAAAGCTAGCTTCTTAGCCGCCCCCTGCTATGAACCAGTGTGTGCAAGACTGTAAACAAACACTGCCATACCAGAAGTAACACGTTGTTTGGATGCTGCATTACGGTAGCTTTCTTATTGACTTGCTTGTTGCACGGAGGGATTATCGGGGGTTGTCTATGTCACTGGTAGTTAAATGTAGATCTTCAATGTAGAGCTGCTAATCAATGCTAACCAGAATTAAGGAAAGGCTTTGATGACATTAATCTTTGCATATCCATCGAGTATAGCACGCATACACATCGTCTGTTTTCTTTCGTGCCCGATGAACAACATGCGTTTGTGTTTGTGTCTGTTCAGTACGTGCTGGTGGACGCCCCGTCCTGTCAGGCTCTGTCTGCAGTGACGTTACAACTTCTCCAGTTCCACGAGGAGGCCTTTGGCAGGCACGCTACCAGTCCTGCCCTCACCAAACTGCCCGTGAGTCTCCCACTTGTCCCTTGTTATAGCATGTTATAGTTTTTGTTGATAAATAAACTAATGAAGTTATTTATTTATTATTTATTAATTAATTATTTATAACCTCTGCGTAATAACAAATTATTTGATAATTTCCTCTTAGGCGCAATGCTTTCTTGACCTCCGACAAGGGGGCGGGCTCTGTCACATCCTTGGCTGTGCCTACAAGTTTAAGGCTGAGCAGGGCTGGTAAGCCGTGAATCGTCCCATCTGTTGACATTGTGATGCTCACTGACTCACACATGTACACCTGTGCCACTCAAACATGAATCACGTTGTGCACTTCTCCTCCTCTTGTTTATACTTCTTCTTCTTCTTTGTCAGGCGGCGCTTTGACCTGCAGAATTCATCGCGGACAGAACGCAACGTGGAGATGTTCAGCACCATGGAGAGGGCATTGGTTCAGGTGACAGCACAAGGCCACAATTCACCTGGATAAGTTTGCGTGAGCCCAGCATCCTTTGCACGAGCTAAAACTGTGTTTTTCCGTGTGTGCGGACAGAACAACTGCATGACACGGCCCGTGGTTTACCTGGACACCACGTTGGACCAGGAGCTGGCCAGCAGGCTGAGTAACATCATCATCAAGCACCAGGTCAGTGGACGCTGACTTGGGTTCAGTGATGACTCTCGTTGCCTCAGTCTGTAAGTGTGTCACGCTGACCTCAGTCTGTTAGTGTGTCACGCTGACCTCAGTCTGTTAGTGTGTCACGCTGACCTCAGTCTGTTAGTGTGTCACGCTGACACGCGGTGTTCCTGCTTCAGGGCTCGGTGACCGAGGACCGAATGCTCGCCACTCACCACCTTTACCCGTCCCCGCCGTCACCTGCTGAGGCAGAAGGTACGGCCCCAACCGCGGGGTCAAAGCTTTAACACGTGGACGTCAGAATGCATGTGGATGAAGCATTTTTTTTTTACAGATGTTGAAATGTTTTTTCATAGGTGAATGGATGCGTCCGATCATGAAGAAGGACACTCATGTCCTGGTGCACTGGGGCATGAACCCTGACAGGTAATGCACGCACACGCCCACACACACACACACACACACACACACACATGCACCCACAGGTGTCGTGATGGTGGGTCACCTGTGTCCCATTGAACAGCTATGACAGCTGGCTGCCCCTGGCTGAGGTGGAGAAGGAGGTGGAAGAGCAGCCGCTTCCAGAGAGACCCTGGAGGGTGAGCACCTCCGCACACCAGGACACTCGGCACCCATCACACAGTAGCAGTTACCCACTCTGCATGGGCAGAGTGGGGTACTGCAGGTAGTAGTACCCCACTCTGCAGGGTAGTACCGCGGCCCTGGTGTGATTCCCAGCAGACGCATACTGGGTTGGATCCTATAGGAATCCTGTAGGAATCCTGGCAAAATCCCCCCTTAAATGGTTCAAATATTCAAATAGAAACATGCTTTGAACATATCAAGCTACCTTATTATGCTTCTACACTTGTGTGTGTAATTTGTACTTGAGTACTGTGTAATACTGCCAGACACACAAGCTCTGTGTATTCTCAATTTGTGTGTCTGTATGTGTGTGTGTGTGTGTGTATGTGTGTACGTGTGTGCGTGCATGCGTGTCTGTGTGTGTGTGTGCGCGTGTGCGTGTGTGCGTGTGCGTTTGCGTCCACATCCTCCCAGGTCCACGCGCGCTGGGTCCTGGACACGGACATTTTCAACGAGTGGACGAACGAGGAGGACTACCACGTGAACGAGAGACACGCCCCCATCGTGTTCCGACAGAGGCTCCGCCTCCGGGAGGAGCAGGTGGGCCGGACCTGGTTTTCACTGCGGCGCTGTCAATCAAAGCGTTGACTGGACAACACCGGAGCGTGAATGACCTTGGAGTGACAGACCTGTTTGTCCCGCCCTCCCCAGGACCAGAAGCTGACCCCCCTCAAGAAGAGACGGCGCTCCCCCTCCCCTTCCTCCTCAGAAGGACGGAAGAAAGGAAAAAAGGGGTGAGTGAGAGAGAGAGAGTGAGTGAGTGTGTGAGTGAGTGAGAGAGAGTGAGAGAGAGAGAGAGAGAGAGAGTGAGAGTGTGTTTTGGTCCACAAACTCTTAGTAGCGTTGACAAACAGGTCATTGTAAGCACTGCTTTCTATATGCCTGCCGTCACCATGGATACAACCTTGTGCGTGCGTGTGTGTGCGTGCGTGCATGCGTGCGTGCGTGTGTGCGTGTGCGTGTGTGTGTGCGTGTGCGTGTGCGTGTGTGTGTGTGTGTGCGTGTGCATGTGTGTGTGTGTGTGTGTGTGTGTGCGTGTGTGTGTGTGTGCTTGCGCAGACGGCGGCACGGTCCCCAGGAGGAGGTGCCGGAGGAGGATCTGACCAAAGACATGGAGGACCCGATTCCTGTGCCCAACATGGAGGAAGTCATCCTGCCCAAGAATGGTGAGCCGGGCCCTAAAGACTGCCGCCCCGCCGTGTCGCCCGCCACTCTCCTCGTCTGCCCGCCCAGGAGGGTCCCTGGGATTGTCCTGGATTCTCATTCTCTTCTCCTCCACAGTGAACTTCAAGAAAGACAGCGAGAACACGCCCGTGAAAGGAGGAACGATGGCCGACCTCGGTGAGACCCTTCTGTCTTGTCAGTGTGCAGAAGACAAAGTTGAATTGAATTGAAAACTTTATTTAACACTCTCGGGATTACATTGAGGGCAACCCTCTTTTTCAATGCAGCCGAGATACAACCAGGGTTAAGCATGAGTCAGTCGAGGCTGTGGGTAGGCTGACCAATAACAACAATAAAAACCAGGCTAAACTAAAATATGCATAGATACACATTCTTACATCACACATATCATGTCGACACAGACACACACACAAACCTGCATACATACCCACAGGCTATAGCACAAGCATACTCACAGGCTATAGCAGTAGTCCCCGGCTGCTGTTGGCGTAGGGATACAGACTGTGTTGCGGGGAGGGAGGTGGTTAACATTCATCAGTCTGCTGTCAAATGTATTCAAATCATGGCTCCTTCGGCTTGTTTGCTTTTTTTTCCTCAGATGAACTCGACGACGACTTCCCTGGCAGGGTAATGAGATCTTTTCAATGACTTGTTCTGACAGTTTAAGAAGTCGATGTTTGTCTTTATTCTTTTTTTCACACGGTGATGATGATGATGATGATGATGATGATGATGATGAAGCTGTTGTCATGGCGATGGGTTAACGGCTTGGTGTCCTGAGGTGCAGTTGTTGCCCTTGTTGACGCCGTGTGTGTGTGTGTGTGTGTGTGTGTGTGTGTGTGTGTGTGTGTGTGCGTGTGTGTGTGTGTGTGTGCGCTTGTGTGTGTGTGTGTGTGTGTGCGTGTGTGTGTGTGTGTGTGTGTGCGTGTGTGTGCGCAGGAGGACGAGGACGGACGTGCGGACGTGTCCCACCTGTCAGACGTGGAAGACAGCATCACAGAGCAGACGCATCACATCGTCATCCCCAGCTACACCTCCTGGTTCAACTACAACAGGTACAGCTACACCTCCACGTTCAACTACAACAGGCAGGAGGGCTCCACCCAGCCGGACCCCAGCTTTGGCCTTTTTTTTTAACATGGCATTTCAATTTACATTTACATTGAGGGCATTTAGCAGACGCTTTTGTCCAATGCGACTTACAATAAGTGCATTTGTCAGAAGAAGGTGAAACACTTCATTGCTGTTAATACAGTAAGAAAGTCCCCAGAACAAGTGTCAAGCGTTTCAATTGTCAGGTGAACCATTGCTAGTGTACAACATCTCTGACTAAGTGCCGAGTTACAAAGAGCGATTTATAAAGTGCCAAGACATACAGCATACAAGAGCAGGGTGGTGGGGGGGGCGGGGGAGGTTCAGGTGAACTCTGATCTTAACGTCCAACTCTAAAGCGGTTCACATCTCTAAATAAAGGGTTGTGTAACTGATCGGCTCTTCCTGTCTCCGTTTCCAATTACCCCCCCCCCCCCCCCCAGCATCCACCAGATCGAGAAACGAGCGCTTCCAGAGTTCTTCAACGGCAAGAACAAATCCAAGTCCCCGGAGATGTGAGTGTGACACCCCCCCCCCACCCCCATAATCTAATATTTGCTGTATCTATATGTGCTAATATTGACTCCTCCCCCTTCACTCCCCCATCCCTCCCCCATCCCTCCCCCACAGCTACCTGGCCTACCGTAACTTCATGACAGACACGTACCGCCTGAACCCCCAGGAGTATCTCAGCTCCACCTCCTGCAGACGCAACCTCACTGGGGACGTCTGCGCCGTGATGCGGTACGGTGTGTGTGTGTGTGTGTGTGTGTGTGTGTGTGTGTGTGTGTGTGTGTGTGTGTGTGTGTGTGTGTGTGTGTGTGTGTGTGTGTGTGTGTGTGTGTGTGTGTGTGTGTGTGTGTGTGTGTGTGTGTGTGTCTGTGTCTGTGTGCGCATGTGTGTGTGTGTGTGTGTGTGCATGTGTTTGTGTGTGTCTGTCTGTGTGTGCACGTGTGTGTGTGTGTCTGTCTGTGTCTGTGTGTGCACGTTTGTGTGTGTGTGTCTGTGTGTGCACGTGTGTGTGTGTGTGTGTCTCTGTGTGTATGTGTGTCTCTGTGTATGTGTGTCTGTCTGTGTGTGCACGTGTGTGTGTGTGTGTGTGTGTCTCTGTGGGTATGTGTGTCTGTCTGTGTCTGTGTGTGCTCGTGTGTGTGTGTCTGTCTGTGTGTGCACGTGTGTGTGTGTGTGTCTCTGTGGGTATGTGTGTGCTCGTGTGTGTGTGTGTCTCTGTGTGTATGTGTGTCTGTGTCTGTGTGCACATGTGCATGTGTGTGTGTCTCTGTGTATGTGTGTCTGTCTGTGTGTGCACGTGTGTGTGTGTGTGTGTCTCTGTGGGTATGTGTGTCTGTCTGTGTCTGTGTGTGCTCGTGTGTGTGTGTCTGTCTGTGTGTGCACGTGTGTGTGTGTGTGTGTCTCTGTGGGTATGTGTGTCTGTCTGTGTCTGTGTGTGCTCGTGTGTGTGTGTCTCTGTGTGTATGTGTGTCTGTGTCTGTGTGCACATGTGCATGTGTGCGTGTCTCTCAGTATATGTGTGGCTGTCTGTGTCTATGTGTGTGTGTGCGCATGTGTATGTGTGTCTGTCTGTCTGTCTGTCTGAGAGAGCTACCATAGGATTGCCCTACTTGTGCGCCCGTGTCACTTCTCAGACCATAGGAATTGGTGTGTGTGTGAATAGAAGACGATACAGCACTACATATATTAAGTTACATTGTTGATTAAGGCGTGTAGACGGGGTGTGTGTGTGTGTGTGTGCCTTTATGCGCGTGCGTGTGTGTCGGGGAGGCGGCGTCGAATGTCTGTACTTTTGCGGCGTGTATCCGTGTCATTCACGACAGAAAAATGTAGCGAAGGACATGGATACTCGTAGATACATTTGCAACCAATTGCTGAATTGACAATCGGTCGCAAATAACACATGCATAGTGATATATGATAATGTTATCATGTAATGTATAAATATAAGAAGGTACAGTAAGTATGTTGAGTTACACGGCTGCTTAAGGTGTGCGTGTGCATTGTGTGTGCGTGTGTGTGCGCGTGTGTGTGTCTGTGTGTGTGCGCGTCTGCGTGTGTGTGTGCGTGTGTGCTTGTATGCATGTGTGTGTGTGCGTGTGCATGTGCGTGCGTTTGCATGCATGTGTGTGTGCGTGTGTGCATGTGTGTGTGTGTGCGTGCGTGTGTGCTTGTGTGCATGTGTGTGTGTGTGTGCGTGTGCATTGTGTGTGCCTGCGTGTGCGTGTGTGTGCGTGCGTGTGCATGCATGCGCGTGTGTGGGTGTGCGTGCGTGTGCATGTGTGTGTGCGTGCTTGTGTGCATGTGTGTGCGTGTGCGTGCGTGTGCATGCATGCGTGTGTGTGTGTGCCTGCGTGTGTGCATGTGTGTGTGTGCATGTGCGTGCGTGTGTGTGCGTGTGCGTGTGTGTGTGTCTGTGTGTGCGTGTGTGTACAGGGTCCATGCACTGCTGGAGCAGTGGGGCCTGATCAACTACCAGGTGGACGCGGAGAGCAGACCCCTGCCCATGGGGCCCCCCCCCACCCCCCACTTCAACGTGCTGTCAGACACGCCCTCTGGCCTGGCTCCGCTGCAGCACAAGCCCCTCCAGGTGCCAGCCGTCACCCACTCCTTCTTTGGAGGGTTTTTTTTTTTTTTCCCCCTTGTTCTTCATCTTCATCCTCTGCCTGCTTCTCTTTTGACGGAATCCTTTTTTCTTCTGTTTCCTCTTTCTGCCCACCTACGTCTCGGTGTCTCCATGTCTCTCTTTCATTTCTATCTCTTTCATCTCTGTCTCTCGCTCTCTCTCTCTCTCTCTCTCCCTCCCTCCCTCCCTCTCTCTGTCTCTGTCTCTGTCTCTGTCTCTCTCTCTCTCTCTCTCTCTCTCTCTCTGTGCCTCGCTCACTCTCTCTCCCTCTCTCTCTCTCTGTCTCTCTCTCTCTCTCTCTCTCTGTGCCTCGCTCACTCTCTCTCCGTTTCTCTCCCTCTCTCTCTCTCTCTCTGTCTCTGTCTCTGTCTCTCTCTATCTCTCCATCTCTGTGCCTCTCTCTCTCTCTCTCTCTCTCTCTCTCTCTCTCTCTCTCTCTCTCTCTCTCTCTCTCTCTCTCTCTCTCTCTCTCTCAGGTCTCTGCCTCCCAGCATATGCTCTACTTCCCAGAGAGGACCAGAGATAAGCCCTCCGACTGCCAGAACTTTGGCCTGCGCACCGACATCTACGCCCGGAAGCACCCTAAGGTGCTACAGCGACAGCACCCGGCACGTCAGAAACGCAGTGTTTGTTTGTTGTCGAGCCCCTGAGCTGTGCAAACCTAACGCCACCATCGTGTCGCGTCTGTCTGTTGCCTCAGAGCAAAGGAGCGAGTGCAGGAAGGGAGTGGGCAGAGCAGGAGACACTGTTGTTACTTGAGGTAAGCTGCCGACCCGTCACGCTGACCTCTTTGTTTTTAGTGACACCCTGCTGCTCATTCTCCGTGCTCCACTCCCCCTGTGATCCAATCATCGTCTGAGTGGTACTGTAACACGCAACGCACATTTACATGTGGTACTGTCATTTTTTTTTGTGTGTGTGTGTGTGTTATTAATTACATACCTCAAACGACCGGTGACCTCACTCTTAATTCTTTGATGCATCGGGATCCTTCATTCAAGAGAGCGGATGTCATTGATAGGATCTGACCTCTGAACTCACTCAGTACGTTTACATGCAGCAAGAAATTCGAATTTCTGATCGGATCAGATAATGACATGCGTAAGACCGGATCACTTGTCCGAGTATACATACCGTTCAGAGAATCGGATTAACAGCCGGAGCATTGGCTGACTCTGGACGCTATGTGGCGCTGCGCATGTGCAGAATGGCACTGCGCATGCACAGAATGCAAAATCCGATTCAGATCCGATTGCTGGGTATACATGCCGTTAAAAGTCCGACTATGAACGAATTATCCAGGTGTTGTTATCCGATTTTGAGATGTCCGAAGTAGGTCCGAAGTAGGTCGGATTAAGGTGTTTACATGCACTTAAAAAGTCCGAACGATGTCTTATACGATTAGAAATTCGAATTTCTTGCTGCATGTAAACGTACTCACTGT
>JAXIVH010000796.1:0-5000 GCA_036785325.1 Urophycis tenuis
CAGATATGAAGCCCGCAAGCGTGGGGGACCAGGCCGGTGTGGGGCCCTGGGACCCCTGGGACCTTGCCCACCCCCGGGGGTCTGATGGGGGGGCCTCAGCCCATGGGGGACCAAGGTGGCCCCGGCCCTATAGGCCCATAGGGGGCCCTGGGCCCTGGGCCTTTTCACATGGACCCAGGGTGAGCGGGGCCTACCCATAGTGGTCCATGGTGGTCTGGGCAGATGTGTAGCCCGCAAGCGTGGGGGACCAGGCCGGTGTGGGGCCCTGGGACCCCTGGGACCTGGCCCACCCCCGGGGGTCCGATGGGGGGGCCTCAGCCCATGGGGGATCAAGGTGGTCCCGGCCCTATAGGCCCATAGGGGAGCCTGGGCCCGGGGCTTTTCGCATGGACCCAGGGTGAGCTGGGCCTACCCATAGTGGTCCATGGTGGTCCGTGGTGGTCCACGCAGATATGAAGCCCGCCACCGTGGGGGACCAGGCCGGTGTGGGGCCCTGGGAGCCCTGGGACCTGGCCCACCCCCGGGGGTCTGATGGGGGGGCCTCAGCCCATGGGGGACAAGGTGGCCCCGGCCCTATAGGCCCATAGGGGGCCCTGGGCCCGGGGGCTTTTCGCACGGACCCAGGGTGAGCGGGGCCTACCATAGTGGTCCATGGTGGTCCGTGGTGGTCCAAGCAGATATGAAGCCCGCAAGCGTGGGGGACCAGGCCGGTGTGGGGCCCTGGGACCCCTGGGACCTTGCCCACCCCCGGGGGTCTGATGGGGGGGCCTCAGCCCATGGGGGACCAAGGTGGCCCCGGCCCTATAGGCCCATAGGGGGCCCTGGGCCCTGGGCCTTTTCACATGGACCCAGGGTGAGCGGGGCCTACCCATAGTGGTCCATGGTGGTCTGGGCAGATGTGTAGCCCGCAAGCGTGGGGGACCAGGCCGGTGTGGGGCCCTGGGACCCCTGGGACCTGGCCCACCCCCGGGGGTCCGATGGGGGGGCCTCAGCCCATGGGGGATCAAGGTGGTCCCGGCCCTATAGGCCCATAGGGGAGCCTGGGCCCGGGGGCTTTTCGCATGGACCCAGGTGAGCTGGGCCTACCCATAGTGGTCCATGGTGGTCCGTGGTGGTCCACGCAGATATGAAGCCCGCCACCGTGGGGGACCAGGCCGGTGTGGGGCCCTGGGAGCCCTGGGACCTGGCCCACCCCCGGGGGTCCGATGGGGGGGCCTCAGCCCATGGGGGACCAAGGTGGTCCCGGCCCTATAGGCCCACAGGGGGCCCTGGGCCCGTGGCCTTTTCGCACGGACCCAGGGTGAGCGGGGCCTACCCATAGTGGTCCATGGTGGTCCGTGGTGGTCCAAGCAGATATGAAGCCCGCAAACGTGGGGGACCAGGCCGGTGTGGGGCCCTGGGAGCCCTGGGACCTGGCCCACCCCCGGGGGTCCGATGGGGGGCCTCAGCCCATGGGGGACAAAGGTGGTCCCGGCCCTATAGGCCCATAGGGGGCCCTGGGCCCGGGGGCTTTTCGCACGGACCCAGGTGAGCGGGGCCTACCCATAGTGGTCCACGGTGGTCCGTGGTGGTCCAAGCAGATATGAAGCCCGCAAGCGTGGGGGACCAGGCCGGTGTGGGGCCCTGGGAGCCCTGGGACCTGGCCCACCCCCGGGGGTCCGATGGGGGGGCCTCAGCCCATGGGGGACCAAGGTGGCCCCGGCCCTATAGGCCCATAGGGGGCCCTGGGCCCTGGGCCTTTTCGCACGGACCCAGGGTGAGCGGGGGCCTACCCATAGTGGTCCACGGTGGTCCGTGGTGGTCCGGGCAGATGTGTAGCCCGCAAGCGTGGGGGACCAGGCCGGTGTGGGGCCCTGGGAGCCCTGGGACCTGGCCCAGACCCGGGGGTCTGATGGGGGGGCCTCAGCCCATGGGGGACCAAGGTGGCCCCGGCCCTATAGGCCCATAGGGGGCCCTGGGCCCGGGGGCTTTTCGCACGGACCCAGGGTGAGCGGGGCCTACCCATAGTGGTCCATGGTGGTCCGTGGTGGTCCAAGCAGATATGAAGCCCGCAAGCGTGGGGGACCAGGCCGGTGTGGGGCCCTGGGACCCCTGGGACCTTGCCCACCCCCGGGGGTCTGATGGGGGGGCCTCAGCCCATGGGGGACCAAGGTGGCCCCGGCCCTATAGGCCCATAGGGGGCCCTGGGCCCTGGGCCTTTTCACATGGACCCAGGGTGAGCGGGGCCTACCCATAGTGGTCCATGGTGGTCTGGGCAGATGTGTAGCCCGCAAGCGTGGGGGACCAGGCCGGTGTGGGGCCCTGGGACCCCTGGGACCTGGCCCACCCCCGGGGGTCCGATGGGGGGGCCTCAGCCCATGGGGGATCAAGGTGGTCCCGGCCCTATAGGCCCATAGGGGAGCCTGGGCCCGGGGGCTTTTCGCATGGACCCAGGGTGAGCTGGGCCTACCCATAGTGGTCCATGGTGGTCCGTGGTGGTCCACGCAGATATGAAGCCCGCCACCGTGGGGGACCAGGCCGGTGTGGGGCCCTGGGAGCCCTGGGACCTGGCCCACCCCCGGGGGTCTGATGGGGGGGCCTCAGCCCATGGGGGACCAAGGTGGCCCCGGCCCTATAGGCCCATAGGGGGCCCTGGGCCCGGGGGCTTTTCGCACGGACCCAGGGTGAGCGGGGCCTACCCATAGTGGTCCATGGTGGTCCGTGGTGGTCCAAGCAGATATGAAGCCCGCAAGCGTGGGGGACCAGGCCGGTGTGGGGCCCTGGGACCCCTGGGACCTTGCCCACCCCCGGGGGTCTGATGGGGGGGCCTCAGCCCATGGGGGACCAAGGTGGCCCCGGCCCTATAGGCCCATAGGGGGCCCTGGGCCCTGGGCCTTTTCACATGGACCCAGGGTGAGCGGGGCCTACCCATAGTGGTCCATGGTGGTCTGGGCAGATGTGTAGCCCGCAAGCGTGGGGGACCAGGCCGGTGTGGGGCCCTGGGACCCCTGGGACCTGGCCCCACCCCCGGGGGTCCGATGGGGGGGCCTCAGCCCATGGGGGATCAAGGTGGTCCCGGCCCTATAGGCCCATAGGGGAGCCTGGGCCCGGGGGCTTTTCGCATGGACCCAGGGTGAGCTGGGCCTACCCATAGTGGTCCATGGTGGTCCGTGGTGGTCCACGCAGATATGAAGCCCGCCACCGTGGGGGACCAGGCCGGTGTGGGGCCCTGGGAGCCCTGGGACCTGGCCCACCCCCGGGGGTCCGATGGGGGGGCCTCAGCCCATGGGGGACCAAGGTGGTCCCGGCCCTATAGGCCCACAGGGGGCCCTGGGCCCGTGGCCTTTTCGCACGGACCCAGGGTGAGCGGGGCCTACCCATAGTAGTCCATGGTGGTCCGTGGTGGTCCACGCAGATATGAAGCCCGCAAACGTGGGGGACCAGGCCGGTGTGGGGCCCTGGGAGCCCTGGGACCTGGCCCACCCCCGGGGGTCCGATGGGGGGGCCTCAGCCCATGGGGGACCAAGGTGGCCCCGGCCCTATAGGCCCATAGGGGGCCCTGGCCCGGGGGCTTTTCGCACGGACCCAGGGTGAGCGGGGCCTACCCATAGTGGTCCATGGTGGTCCGTGGTGGTCCACGCAGATGTGTAGCCCGCAACCGTGGGGGACCAGGCCGGTGTGGGGCCCTGGGACCCCTGGGACCTGGCCCAGACCCGGGGGTCCGATGGGGGGGCCTCAGCCCATGGGGGACCAAGGTGGCCCCGGCCCTATAGGCCCATAGGGGGCCCTGGGCCCGGGGGCTTTTCGCACGGACCCAGGGTGAGCGGGGCCTACCCATAGTGGTCCATGGTGGTCCGGGCAGATGTGTAGCCCGCAAGCGTGGGGGACCAGGCCGGTGTGGGGCCCTGGGAGCCCTGGGACCTGGCCCACCCCCGGGGGTCCGATGGGGGGGCCTCAGCCCATGGGGGACCAAGGTGGTCCCGGCCCTATAGGCCCACAGGGGACCCTGGGCCCGGGGGCTTTTCGCATGGACCCAGGGTGAGCGGGGCCTACCCATAGTGGTCCATGGTGGTCCGGGCAGATGTGTAGCCCGCAAGCGTGGGGGACCAGGCCGGTGTGGGGCCCTGGGAGCCCTGGGACCTGGCCCACCCCCGGGGGTCCGATGGGGGGGCCTCAGCCCATGGGGGACCAAGGTGGTCCCGGCCCTATAGGCCCACAGGGGGCCCTGGGCCCGGGGGCTTTCGCACGGACCCAGGGTGAGCGGGGCCTACCCATAGTGGTCCACGGTGGTCCGTGGTGGTCCACGCAGATATGAAGCCCGCAACCGTGGGGGGACCAGGCCGGTGTGGGGCCCTGGGACCCCTGGGACCTGGCCCAACCCCGGGGGTCTGATGGGGGGGCCTCAGCCCATGGGGGACCAAGACGGTCCCGGCCCTATAGGCCCAGAGGGGGCCCTGGGCCCGGGGGCTTTTCGCATGGACCCAGGGTGAGCGGGGCCTACCCATAGTGGTCCATGGTGGTCCACGCAGATGTGTAGCCCGCAAGCGTGGGGGACCAGGCCGGTGTGGGGCCCTGGGAGCCCTGGGACCTGGCCCACCCCCGGGGGTCCGATGGGGGGGCCTCAGCCCATGGGGGACCAAGGTGGTCCCGGACCTATAGGCCCACAGGGGGCCCTGGGCCCGGGGGCTTTTCGCATGGACCCAGGGTGAGCGGGGCCTACCCATAGTGGTCCACGGTGGTCCGTGGTGGTCCACGCAGATATGAAGCCCGCAACCGTGGGGGACCAGGCCGGTGTGGGGCCCTGGGAGCCCTGGGACCTTGCCCACCCCCGGGGGTCTGATGGGGGGGCCTCAGCCCATGGGGGACCAAGGTGGCCCCGGCCCTATAGGCCCACAGGGGACCCTGGGCCCGGGGGCTTTTCGCATGGACCCAGGGTGAGCGGGGCCTACCCATAGTGGTCCATGGTGGTCCGGGCAGATGTGTAGCCCGCAAGCGTGGGGGACCAGGCCGGTGTGGGGCCC
>JAXIVH010000796.1:15000-20000 GCA_036785325.1 Urophycis tenuis
ATTTTCAACATTTTGAGGGTGTCCCATGGTGATCTGCTCGACACTTAGAATATTTTCCACATTTTCAGAGTTGCCCATGGTGGTCCAGCTCGACACTTAGAATATTTTCACCACTTTCAGAGTTTCCCATGGTGGTCCAGCTCGACACTTAGAATATTTTCCACCACTTTCAGAGTTTCCCATGGTGGTCCAGCTCGACACTTAGAATATTTTCCACCACTTTCAGAGTTTCCCATGGTGGTCCAGCTCGACACTTAGAATATTTTTCACCACTTTCAGAGTTTCCCATGGTGGTCCAGCTCGACACTTAGAATATTTTTCACCACTTTCAGAGTTACCCATGGTGGTCCGTACCCATGGTGGTCCGGGCCCATGGTGATCCAACCCATGGTGGTCCAGCCCCATGGTGGTCCACTGAGTCTCATGGTGGTCCAGCTCGACACTTAGAATATTTTTCACCTCTTTCAGAGTTACCCATGGTGGTCCGTACCCATGGTGGTCCGGGCCCATGGTGATCCAACCCATGGTGGTCCAGCCCCATGGTGGTCCACTGAGTCTCATGGTGGTCCAGCTCGACACTTAGAATATTTTTCACCTCTTTCAGAGTTACCCATGGTGGTCCGTACCCATGGTGGTCCGGGCCCATGGTGATCCAACCCATGGTGGTCCAGCCCCATGGTGGTCCAGCCCTGACCATGGTGGTCCGCTGGGACACTTTGAATATTTTCATCGTTTTCAGCTAGGCCCATTGTGAATGGGGCTTACCCATAGTGGTCCGTGGTGGTCCAAGCAGATATGAAGCCCACAACCATGGGGGACCAGGCCGGTGCGGGGCCCTGGGAGCCCTGGGACCTGGCCCACCCCCGGGGGTCCGATGGGGGGGCCTCAGCCCATGGGGGACCAAGGTGGTCCCGGCCCTATAGGCCCATAGGGGAGCCTGGGCCCTGGGCCTTTTCGCGTGGACCCAGGGTGAGCGGGGCCTACCCATAGTGGTCCATGGTGGTCCGTGGTGGTCCAAGCAGATATGAAGCCCACAACCGTGGGGGACCAGGCCGGTGTGGGGCCCTGGGACCCCTGGGACCTGGCCCACCCCCGGGGGTCCGATGGGGGGGCCTCAGCCCATGGGGGACCAAGGTGGTCCCGGCCTTATAGGCCCATAGGGGAGCCTGGGCCCTGGGCCTTTTCGCATGGACCCAGGGTGAGCGGGGCCTACCCATAGTGGTCCATGGTGGTCCGTGGTGGTCCAAGCAGATATGAAGCCCGCAACCGTGGGGGACCAGGCCGGTGTGGGGCCCTGGGACCCCTGGGACCTGGCCCACCCCCGGGGGTCCGATGGGGGGGCCTCAGCCCATGGGGGACAAAGGTGGTCCCGGCCCTATAGGCCCATAGGGGGCCCTGGGCCCGGGGGCTTTTCGCACGGACCCAGGGTGAGCGGGGCCTACCCATAGTGGTCCACGGTGGTCCGTGGTGGTCCAAGCAGATATGAAGCCCGCAAGCGTGGGGGACCAGGCCGGTGTGGGGCCCTGGGAGCCCTGGGACCTGGCCCACCCCCGGGGGTCCGATGGGGGGGCCTCAGCCCATGGGGGACCAAGGTGGCCCCGGCCCTATAGGCCCATAGGGGGCCCTGGGCCCTGGGCCTTTTCGCACGGACCCAGGGTGAGCGGGGCCTACCCATAGTGGTCCACGGTGGTCCGTGGTGGTCCGGGCAGATGTGTAGCCCGCAAGCGTGGGGGACCAGGCCGGTGTGGGGCCCTGGGAGCCCTGGGACCTGGCCCAGACCCGGGGGTCTGATGGGGGGGCCTCAGCCCATGGGGGACCAAGGTGGCCCCGGCCCTATAGGCCCATAGGGGGCCCTGGGCCCGGGGGCTTTTCGCACGGACCCAGGGTGAGCGGGGCCTACCCATAGTGGTCCATGGTGGTCCGTGGTGGTCCAAGCAGATATGAAGCCCGCAAGCGTGGGGGACCAGGCCGGTGTGGGGCCCTGGGACCCCTGGGACCTTGCCCACCCCCGGGGGTCTGATGGGGGGGCCTCAGCCCATGGGGGACCAAGGTGGCCCCGGCCCTATAGGCCCATAGGGGGCCCTGGGCCCTGGGCCTTTTCACATGGACCCAGGGTGAGCGGGGCCTACCCATAGTGGTCCATGGTGGTCTGGGCAGATGTGTAGCCCGCAAGCGTGGGGGACCAGGCCGGTGTGGGGCCCTGGGACCCCTGGGACCTGGCCCACCCCCGGGGGTCCGATGGGGGGGCCTCAGCCCATGGGGGATCAAGGTGGTCCCGGCCCTATAGGCCCATAGGGGAGCCTGGGCCCGGGGGCTTTTCGCATGGACCCAGGGTGAGCTGGGCCTACCCATAGTGGTCCATGGTGGTCCGTGGTGGTCCACGCAGATATGAAGCCCGCCACCGTGGGGGACCAGGCCGGTGTGGGGCCCTGGGAGCCCTGGGACCTGGCCCACCCCCGGGGGTCTGATGGGGGGGCCTCAGCCCATGGGGGACCAAGGTGGCCCCGGCCCTATAGGCCCATAGGGGGCCCTGGGCCCGGGGGCTTTTCGCACGGACCCAGGGTGAGCGGGGCCTACCCATAGTGGTCCATGGTGGTCCGTGGTGGTCCAAGCAGATATGAAGCCCGCAAGCGTGGGGGACCAGGCCGGTGTGGGGCCCTGGGACCCCTGGGACCTTGCCCACCCCCGGGGGTCTGATGGGGGGGCCTCAGCCCATGGGGGACCAAGGTGGCCCCGGCCCTATAGGCCCATAGGGGGCCCTGGGCCCTGGGCCTTTTCACATGGACCCAGGGTGAGCGGGGCCTACCCATAGTGGTCCATGGTGGTCTGGGCAGATGTGTAGCCCGCAAGCGTGGGGGACCAGGCCGGTGTGGGGCCCTGGGACCCCTGGGACCTGGCCCACCCCCGGGGGTCCGATGGGGGGGCCTCAGCCCATGGGGGATCAAGGTGGTCCCGGCCCTATAGGCCCATAGGGGAGCCTGGGCCCGGGGGCTTTTCGCATGGACCCAGGGTGAGCTGGGCCTACCCATAGTGGTCCATGGTGGTCCGTGGTGGTCCACGCAGATATGAAGCCCGCCACCGTGGGGGACCAGGCCGGTGTGGGGCCCTGGGAGCCCTGGGACCTGGCCCACCCCCGGGGGTCCGATGGGGGGGCCTCAGCCCATGGGGGACCAAGGTGGTCCCGGCCCTATAGGCCCACAGGGGGCCCTGGGCCCGTGGCCTTTTCGCACGGACCCAGGGTGAGCGGGGCCTACCCATAGTAGTCCATGGTGGTCCGTGGTGGTCCACGCAGATATGAAGCCCGCAAACGTGGGGGACCAGGCCGGTGTGGGGCCCTGGGAGCCCTGGGACCTGGCCCACCCCCGGGGGTCCGATGGGGGGGCCTCAGCCCATGGGGGACCAAGGTGGCCCCGGCCCTATAGGCCCATAGGGGGCCCTGGGCCCGGGGGCTTTTCGCACGGACCCAGGGTGAGCGGGGCCTACCCATAGTGGTCCATGGTGGTCCGTGGTGGTCCACGCAGATGTGTAGCCCGCAACCGTGGGGGACCAGGCCGGTGTGGGGCCCTGGGACCCCTGGGACCTGGCCCAGACCCGGGGGTCCGATGGGGGGGCCTCAGCCCATGGGGGACCAAGGTGGCCCCGGCCCTATAGGCCCATAGGGGGCCCTGGGCCCGGGGGCTTTTCGCACGGACCCAGGGTGAGCGGGGCCTACCCATAGTGGTCCATGGTGGTCCGGGCAGATGTGTAGCCCGCAAGCGTGGGGGACCAGGCCGGTGTGGGGCCCTGGGAGCCCTGGGACCTGGCCCACCCCCGGGGGTCCGATGGGGGGGCCTCAGCCCATGGGGGACCAAGGTGGTCCCGGCCCTATAGGCCCACAGGGGACCCTGGGCCCGGGGGCTTTTCGCATGGACCCAGGGTGAGCGGGGCCTACCCATAGTGGTCCATGGTGGTCCGGGCAGATGTGTAGCCCGCAAGCGTGGGGGACCAGGCCGGTGTGGGGCCCTGGGAGCCCTGGGACCTGGCCCACCCCCGGGGGTCCGATGGGGGGGCCTCAGCCCATGGGGGACCAAGGTGGTCCCGGCCCTATAGGCCCACAGGGGGCCCTGGGCCCGGGGGCTTTTCGCACGGACCCAGGGTGAGCGGGGCCTACCCATAGTGGTCCACGGTGGTCCGTGGTGGTCCACGCAGATATGAAGCCCGCAACCGTGGGGGACCAGGCCGGTGTGGGGCCCTGGGACCCCTGGGACCTGGCCCAACCCCGGGGGTCTGATGGGGGGGCCTCAGCCCATGGGGGACCAAGACGGTCCCGGCCCTATAGGCCCAGAGGGGGCCCTGGGCCCGGGGGCTTTTCGCATGGACCCAGGGTGAGCGGGGCCTACCCATAGTGGTCCATGGTGGTCCACGCAGATGTGTAGCCCGCAAGCGTGGGGGACCAGGCCGGTGTGGGGCCCTGGGAGCCCTGGGACCTGGCCCACCCCCGGGGGTCCGATGGGGGGGCCTCAGCCCATGGGGGACCAAGGTGGTCCCGGACCTATAGGCCCACAGGGGGCCCTGGGCCCGGGGGCTTTTCGCATGGACCCAGGGTGAGCGGGGCCTACCCATAGTGGTCCACGGTGGTCCGTGGTGGTCCACGCAGATATGAAGCCCGCAACCGTGGGGGACCAGGCCGGTGTGGGGCCCTGGGAGCCCTGGGACCTTGCCCACCCCCGGGGGTCTGATGGGGGGGCCTCAGCCCATGGGGGACCAAGGTGGCCCCCATGGACCCAGGGTGAGCGGGGCCTACCCATAGTGGTCCATGGTGGTCCGGGCAGATGTGTAGCCCGCAAGCGTGGGGGACCAGGCCGGTGTGGGGCCCTGGGAGCCCTGGGACCTGGCCCACCCCCGGGGGTCCGATGGGGGGGGGCCTCAGCCCATGGGGGACCAAGGTGGTCCCGGCCCTATAGGCCCACAGGGGACCCTGGGCCCGGGGGCTTTTCGCATGGACCCAGGGTGAGCGGGGC
>JAXIVH010000796.1:30000-35000 GCA_036785325.1 Urophycis tenuis
TCAGAGTTGCCCATGGTGGTCCAGCTCGACACTTAGAATATTTTCACCACTTTCAGAGTTTCCCATGGTGGTCCAGCTCGACACTTAGAATATTTTCCACCACTTTCAGAGTTTCCCATGGTGGTCCAGCTCGACACTTAGAATATTTTCCACCACTTTCAGAGTTTCCCATGGTGGTCCAGCTCGACACTTAGAATATTTTTCACCACTTTCAGAGTTTCCCATGGTGGTCCAGCTCGACACTTAGAATATTTTTCACCACTTTCAGAGTTACCCATGGTGGTCCGTACCCATGGTGGTCCGGGCCCATGGTGATCCAACCCATGGTGGTCCAGCCCCATGGTGGTCCACTGAGTCTCATGGTGGTCCAGCTCGACACTTAGAATATTTTTCACCTCTTTCAGAGTTACCCATGGTGGTCCGTACCCATGGTGGTCCGGGCCCATGGTGATCCAACCCATGGTGGTCCAGCCCCATGGTGGTCCACTGAGTCTCATGGTGGTCCAGCTCGACACTTAGAATATTTTTCACCTCTTTCAGAGTTACCCATGGTGGTCCGTACCCATGGTGGTCCGGGCCCATGGTGATCCAACCCATGGTGGTCCAGCCCCATGGTGGTCCAGCCCTGACCATGGTGGTCCGCTGGGACACTTTGAATATTTTCATCGTTTTCAGCTAGGCCCATTGTGAATGGGGCTTACCCATAGTGGTCCGTGGTGGTCCAAGCAGATATGAAGCCCACAACCATGGGGGACCAGGCCGGTGCGGGGCCCTGGGAGCCCTGGGACCTGGCCCACCCCCGGGGGTCCGATGGGGGGGCCTCAGCCCATGGGGGACCAAGGTGGTCCCGGCCCTATAGGCCCATAGGGGAGCCTGGGCCCTGGGCCTTTTCGCGTGGACCCAGGGTGAGCGGGGCCTACCCATAGTGGTCCATGGTGGTCCGTGGTGGTCCAAGCAGATATGAAGCCCACAACCGTGGGGGACCAGGCCGGTGTGGGGCCCTGGGACCCCTGGGACCTGGCCCACCCCCGGGGGTCCGATGGGGGGGCCTCAGCCCATGGGGGACCAAGGTGGTCCCGGCCTTATAGGCCCATAGGGGAGCCTGGGCCCTGGGCCTTTTCGCATGGACCCAGGGTGAGCGGGGCCTACCCATAGTGGTCCATGGTGGTCCGTGGTGGTCCAAGCAGATATGAAGCCCGCAACCGTGGGGGACCAGGCCGGTGTGGGGCCCTGGGACCCCTGGGACCTGGCCCACCCCCGGGGGTCCGATGGGGGGGCCTCAGCCCATGGGGGACAAAGGTGGTCCCGGCCCTATAGGCCCATAGGGGGCCCTGGGCCCGGGGGCTTTTCGCACGGACCCAGGGTGAGCGGGGCCTACCCATAGTGGTCCACGGTGGTCCGTGGTGGTCCAAGCAGATATGAAGCCCGCAAGCGTGGGGGACCAGGCCGGTGTGGGGCCCTGGGAGCCCTGGGACCTGGCCCACCCCCGGGGGTCCGATGGGGGGGCCTCAGCCCATGGGGGACCAAGGTGGCCCCGGCCCTATAGGCCCATAGGGGGCCCTGGGCCCTGGGCCTTTTCGCACGGACCCAGGGTGAGCGGGGCCTACCCATAGTGGTCCACGGTGGTCCGTGGTGGTCCGGGCAGATGTGTAGCCCGCAAGCGTGGGGGACCAGGCCGGTGTGGGGCCCTGGGAGCCCTGGGACCTGGCCCAGACCCGGGGGTCTGATGGGGGGGCCTCAGCCCATGGGGGACCAAGGTGGCCCCGGCCCTATAGGCCCATAGGGGGCCCTGGGCCCGGGGGCTTTTCGCACGGACCCAGGGTGAGCGGGGCCTACCCATAGTGGTCCATGGTGGTCCGTGGTGGTCCAAGCAGATATGAAGCCCGCAAGCGTGGGGGACCAGGCCGGTGTGGGGCCCTGGGACCCCTGGGACCTTGCCCACCCCCGGGGGTCTGATGGGGGGGCCTCAGCCCATGGGGGACCAAGGTGGCCCCGGCCCTATAGGCCCATAGGGGGCCCTGGGCCCTGGGCCTTTTCACATGGACCCAGGGTGAGCGGGGCCTACCCATAGTGGTCCATGGTGGTCTGGGCAGATGTGTAGCCCGCAAGCGTGGGGGACCAGGCCGGTGTGGGGCCCTGGGACCCCTGGGACCTGGCCCACCCCCGGGGGTCCGATGGGGGGGCCTCAGCCCATGGGGGATCAAGGTGGTCCCGGCCCTATAGGCCCATAGGGGAGCCTGGGCCCGGGGGCTTTTCGCATGGACCCAGGGTGAGCTGGGCCTACCCATAGTGGTCCATGGTGGTCCGTGGTGGTCCACGCAGATATGAAGCCCGCCACCGTGGGGGACCAGGCCGGTGTGGGGCCCTGGGAGCCCTGGGACCTGGCCCACCCCCGGGGGTCTGATGGGGGGGCCTCAGCCCATGGGGGACCAAGGTGGCCCCGGCCCTATAGGCCCATAGGGGGCCCTGGGCCCGGGGGCTTTTCGCACGGACCCAGGGTGAGCGGGGCCTACCCATAGTGGTCCATGGTGGTCCGTGGTGGTCCAAGCAGATATGAAGCCCGCAAGCGTGGGGGACCAGGCCGGTGTGGGGCCCTGGGACCCCTGGGACCTTGCCCACCCCCGGGGGTCTGATGGGGGGGCCTCAGCCCATGGGGGACCAAGGTGGCCCCGGCCCTATAGGCCCATAGGGGGCCCTGGGCCCTGGGCCTTTTCACATGGACCCAGGGTGAGCGGGGCCTACCCATAGTGGTCCATGGTGGTCTGGGCAGATGTGTAGCCCGCAAGCGTGGGGGACCAGGCCGGTGTGGGGCCCTGGGACCCCTGGGACCTGGCCCACCCCCGGGGGTCCGATGGGGGGGCCTCAGCCCATGGGGGATCAAGGTGGTCCCGGCCCTATAGGCCCATAGGGGAGCCTGGGCCCGGGGGCTTTTCGCATGGACCCAGGGTGAGCTGGGCCTACCCATAGTGGTCCATGGTGGTCCGTGGTGGTCCACGCAGATATGAAGCCCGCCACCGTGGGGGACCAGGCCGGTGTGGGGCCCTGGGAGCCCTGGGACCTGGCCCACCCCCGGGGGTCCGATGGGGGGGCCTCAGCCCATGGGGGACCAAGGTGGTCCCGGCCCTATAGGCCCACAGGGGGCCCTGGGCCCGTGGCCTTTTCGCACGGACCCAGGGTGAGCGGGGCCTACCCATAGTAGTCCATGGTGGTCCGTGGTGGTCCACGCAGATATGAAGCCCGCAAACGTGGGGGACCAGGCCGGTGTGGGGCCCTGGGAGCCCTGGGACCTGGCCCACCCCCGGGGGTCCGATGGGGGGGCCTCAGCCCATGGGGGACCAAGGTGGCCCCGGCCCTATAGGCCCATAGGGGGCCCTGGGCCCGGGGGCTTTTCGCACGGACCCAGGGTGAGCGGGGCCTACCCATAGTGGTCCATGGTGGTCCGTGGTGGTCCACGCAGATGTGTAGCCCGCAACCGTGGGGGACCAGGCCGGTGTGGGGCCCTGGGACCCCTGGGACCTGGCCCAGACCCGGGGGTCCGATGGGGGGGCCTCAGCCCATGGGGGACCAAGGTGGCCCCGGCCCTATAGGCCCATAGGGGGCCCTGGGCCCGGGGGCTTTTCGCACGGACCCAGGGTGAGCGGGGCCTACCCATAGTGGTCCATGGTGGTCCGGGCAGATGTGTAGCCCGCAAGCGTGGGGGACCAGGCCGGTGTGGGGCCCTGGGAGCCCTGGGACCTGGCCCACCCCCGGGGGTCCGATGGGGGGGCCTCAGCCCATGGGGGACCAAGGTGGTCCCGGCCCTATAGGCCCACAGGGGACCCTGGGCCCGGGGGCTTTTCGCATGGACCCAGGGTGAGCGGGGCCTACCCATAGTGGTCCATGGTGGTCCGGGCAGATGTGTAGCCCGCAAGCGTGGGGGACCAGGCCGGTGTGGGGCCCTGGGAGCCCTGGGACCTGGCCCACCCCCGGGGGTCCGATGGGGGGGCCTCAGCCCATGGGGGACCAAGGTGGTCCCGGCCCTATAGGCCCACAGGGGGCCCTGGGCCCGGGGGCTTTTCGCACGGACCCAGGGTGAGCGGGGCCTACCCATAGTGGTCCACGGTGGTCCGTGGTGGTCCACGCAGATATGAAGCCCGCAACCGTGGGGGACCAGGCCGGTGTGGGGCCCTGGGACCCCTGGGACCTGGCCCAACCCCGGGGGTCTGATGGGGGGGCCTCAGCCCATGGGGGACCAAGACGGTCCCGGCCCTATAGGCCCAGAGGGGGCCCTGGGCCCGGGGGCTTTTCGCATGGACCCAGGGTGAGCGGGGCCTACCCATAGTGGTCCATGGTGGTCCACGCAGATGTGTAGCCCGCAAGCGTGGGGGACCAGGCCGGTGTGGGGCCCTGGGAGCCCTGGGACCTGGCCCACCCCCGGGGGTCCGATGGGGGGGCCTCAGCCCATGGGGGACCAAGGTGGTCCCGGACCTATAGGCCCACAGGGGGCCCTGGGCCCGGGGGCTTTTCGCATGGACCCAGGGTGAGCGGGGCCTACCCATAGTGGTCCACGGTGGTCCGTGGTGGTCCACGCAGATATGAAGCCCGCAACCGTGGGGGACCAGGCCGGTGTGGGGCCCTGGGAGCCCTGGGACCTTGCCCACCCCCGGGGGTCTGATGGGGGGGCCTCAGCCCATGGGGGACCAAGGTGGCCCCGGCCCTATAGGCCCACAGGGGACCCTGGGCCCGGGGGCTTTTCGCATGGACCCAGGGTGAGCGGGGCCTACCCATAGTGGTCCATGGTGGTCCGGGCAGATGTGTAGCCCGCAAGCGTGGGGGACCAGGCCGGTGTGGGGCCCTGGGAGCCCTGGGACCTGGCCCACCCCCGGGGGTCCGATGGGGGGGCCTCAGCCCATGGGGGACCAAGGTGGTCCCGGCCCTATAGGCCCACAGGGGACCCTGGGCCCGGGGGCTTTTCGCATGGACCCAGGGTGAGCGGGGCCTACCCATAGTGGTCCACGGTG
>JAXIVH010000797.1:0-42541 GCA_036785325.1 Urophycis tenuis
CCGATACTCGAAATGGCCAAGATGGGTGTTGAAGGCCATCTTCCATTCGTCGTTCTCCCTGATCCGAACTAGGTGGTAGGCATTGCGGAGGTCGAGCTTAGTGAACACTCGGGCATGAGTAAGTGGCTCGAATGTGGAGCTGATAAGGGGGAGAGGATACTTATTCTTCACAGTGATGTCATTTAGCCCACGGTAATCAATACAAGGTCTCAGGCCGCCATCTTTCTTAGCCACAAAGAAGAAGCCTGCTGCAAGGGGGGAAGACGAGGGTCTGATGATGCCTGAGTGCAGGGACTCTGCAATATAGTTGCGCATCGCCTCCTTCTCTGGAAGAGAGATGTTGTACAGCCGTCCCTTAGGATAAGGGGCCCCAGGAAGGAGATTGATGGCGCAATCGTACGGCCGGTGAGGGGGAAGTGAAAGGGCCTTGTCTTTACTAAACACTGGTGCAAGGTCATGATACACGAGGGGAACATCCGTGAGATCCGGGGGAGAGGACACTGCTTTGGAACCACAGGGCGGTGACAGGGCAGAACGCAGGCAGGTTGCATGGCACGCAGTGCTCCATCCCAGGATCCGTCCAGAGGCCCAGGAAATGTGGGGCTCATGCTTCTCTAACCAAGGTCAACCCAACACCAAGGGCGCTGTCGGGGCATGTAGAACAAAGAAACGGATTGAAGGATTGAAGTGTGATTACCCGAAAGGGTGAGCATTAGGGGTTCGGTGGAATAGGAGATGGTGCCCAACGAACGTCCGTCAATGGCCTGGGGGGACAACGAGTGGTCTAAGGAAACCAAGGGGACACCTGCTTGGCGAGACCCTGAGGACGACAGGGAAGTTTGAAGTTTGTTCAAAGTTGGGGTTATGTTTTAACCATACTCCAAAAATGGGTCCTGGTTTGATCTTGTTTGGAGGTTTATACTCAAATGAACATGAAATATGCAAACAAGTGCCACTCAATGCTTCTAGTCTGCTTAGCAGCGTTGTAAGTTATCACAGGATCCCAAGGCTCCTGCAATACAAGCATTTTTTAAAACATATAAAATGGCACTTAAAATACAACCATCCTGTCCCACTTCACCTCTAACATTGCCCTGACACAGACCTCTACACAGTCAAAGATCATATTCTGAACATGAATATGAGGTCCATTTTGAAGATTAAGATTATATGCAATTTAGCCTGGTTCGTTCATGTTTAAAACTAATGAGACCCTTTTGGTCTTGTAAGACACGTCGGTGGCCATGCCAATACGTAAACATATTCATTACTTGGAACAAAGGAAACAAGAGTCCAGCTCACCCGGCATGAAGAGGGCGTTCAGCAGTACATCAAACAGTATCATTGTGTTGTTATAGTAAACCTCGCCAGCTAAAGCAATGTTAGAGTTAAGGTACATTTGTTTATTTTTTTATAACTGGACAGGGTTAAGGTACCTACATCTTCCTGCTACAAATACAACAAATAGCCAATATGGTAATAAAGTAGGCTACATGGTACAACAAAAATAACTACAACAAGCATTAAACTGTTTATTCAATGACTCACTCAAAAGTGATACAAATTATGTTTTAAATCCTTACCAACAAAAATAGGTGTTTTTCCACATTTGATAGCCAAGGGAGACTTGACTTGCAATGTGTAGTAAAACCTGAACAACTAAGATAAAAAGCCTTCTGCAAGCAATCCTTGAAACATAGAAGTGGAAAGGAAGAGGTCTGATATAAACAGTTTGAACTTCCTCTTTTGGTAACCAAATTAGATCAGATTCAACCTTATTGTCAAATTTGTGCAGAGTACAAGTACGGGGACAACGAAATGCAGTTGACATTCTAGCCAGAAGTGCAAATGAGCGATAAAGGTACAGGTTGAAATGCAGAATAAGGTGCGGTGTGCAAAATTGAAAAACATGAAAAGTGGCTGTAGTTATTAAAGTGACGTGAACAGTAAACAGTGCAAGACAGCCTGAGGGAAAAAGCTTCCCCTGAACCTGCTAGTCCGGGTGCCCAGGGACCTGTAGCGCTTTCCAGAGGGGAGGAGGGTAAACAGTCTGTGGTTGTGGTGAGAGCTGTCCTTTGCGATGCTGCGCGCCTTACGCAGGCACTGCTTCCTCTGAACAGCCTCGATGGAGGGGAGTGGGGAACTGGTGATGCGTTGGGCGATTTTCACCACCCTCTGCAGTGCTTCCCGGTCCGAGGCGGAGCAGTTATCATACCACACTGTGACTGTTGATTAGTATGCTCTCGATGGTGTTGCGGTAGAAGTTCACCAGGATCTGAGGAGACAGGTGGGCCTTTTTTAGTCTTCCTCAAGAAGAAGAGGCGCTGGTGAGCCTTCTTGATCAGGGCAGTGGTGTTGAGGGACCAGGATAGATTGTCGGAGATGTGGACCCCCAGAAACTTGAAGTTGGTTACCCGCTCAACCTCCGTCCCGTTGATGTGGAGGGGGGTGTGCATGCCACCTCTAGTTTTCCTGCAGTCCACGATGATCTCCTTGGTCTTCGTAGTTGCATGCATAGACCTCCATCACATCACTCTCCACCACATCACACAACATAGTCAACAGAGGAACCATAGCCAAATCAGAATCAGAATCAGAATCAGAATTCGATTTATTGCCAAGTAGGTTTGCACCTACAAGGAATTTGTCATGGTGCAGTTGGTGCAATAGAAAGCAGTATTAAAAAAGAAATAAAAATAAGATGAAAGTCAGTAAGTAAAAATAACTATAAATATAAATATATATATACAATGTACAATGAAATTGGAATACTGAACTATTGGTCCTGAATGAGGGCACACTGCACACAGAAAAAAAGCAGACTGTTGGTTTGTAGTCAGGCTCAAAACCTCACAACTCCCCTCCTCCCCCCCCCAGCCCCACTGGCTAACTCCTGGCCGTGTAACCCCGGCAAGGTGCTGATCTCCCACCTGCCTGACAGCCGGCAGATCCTGTCCTTCGGCAGCGGGTACGGGGCAACTCCCTGCTGGGCAAGAAGTGCTTCGCCCTGCGCATCGCGTCGCGCATCGCCAAGGACGAGGGCTGGCTGGCCGAACACATGCTGGTAGGATCCCCAGCGCCTCCGGGGTCTCGGTGCAGAGTATCTTTATACTTCACACACAGGGGGTGGGGGGCGTGGGCTCATGGTGCTTTGCAGTGGACCTTCAGACCACGGCGGTCTCCACTGGGTCGTGTTCTCCTCTACAGCACCTGTGTTAACACTGTGGAACCCTTCCGTCGCCTGGCCGCTGCATCCTGAAGAAACACAAAGAGAGGGGGGTCGATTCATCATCCCTGCTGTGCTCCTCAGATCCTGGGCATCACCAATCCCCAGGGGGTGAAGCGGTATGTGGCGGCCGCATTCCCCAGCGCGTGTGGGAAGACCAACCTGGCCATGATGAAGCCGGCGCTGCCCGGCTGGAAGGTGGAGTGCCTGGGAGACGACATCGCGTGGATGAAGTTCGACAGCCAGGGTGAGTCTCTCTCCACGCTGTACGGGTCAACCAGACGGCCAAATGCTTTATTGGACTTTTTCTTTGCTATCCAAACTATTTCTTCAAATGGGGATGGAGAAGTAGGTCTGATCATCATTGCACGTCACGATAACGTGTACAGAAGCTGCCACGCCCGTCCCTATGATCTGGTCCAAACAACGTAACAAACCCTTTGTTACGGTTAAGTTCTTCAGCAGTGATCTCTGAGCGCGTCTCTCCTCCTGCTCAGGCAAACTGAGGGCAGTCAACCCAGAGAACGGCTTGTAATGATCGCTGCCTACCTGTGTCTTTAATAGTGACGTCACGTCTGCTTTTGCAGGAGTCGTCGTTTTGCTCTCGTTTGGAGAAGTCGCTAACCCATACAGTCGTCAGTTTACTTTGTATTAAAAGTCTCTTTTGATTCTGAAGCCGTGACCTGTACCTTCACAACGTCTGCCCATAATAAAACTACAGCCGAAAAGATAAGTGTTTCGTCTGGTGTTCATCTTTACCTATATAACGACTCACCGGAGATCTCCCAGATCTCTACAAATGGCGCCCGAACCGTGTCATGAACACCTCGGATATCGGCTGTAGTTGCTTTCTCAGTAAAGCCGGACTGTTGTTCAAGTTCGTGTGGATTCAGCGTGGTTGCCGTGGTCTGCTATTGTCGCCCCGTGACGGAGCCTCGGAGACGGAGCCGCGGAAACGGAGCCTCGGAGACGGAGCTGGGCTACATCATCGTTAGCCGCTACCTGGAGGAGCTAACGGCCGCGTCGCTGTGTCTGCTGGCTGGCTGCCTGCCAAGAAGTAACCGCGGTGTCCTGCCGGCTTGTTTTGGATCGGGAAGGAGCGGCGGTCCGCAGGGTCCGGAGGATTTTCACAAACGTGGCTTCACAGGACTATATTGAAATGTGTGAGTAGCGTGATTTAAAAAAAAAAAAAAAAAAAAAAAAAAAAGTACTACTTGGTTAAGGTTGTGTTGTTTTGCCTTTTGTGCATTTATTACTGACTTCTAGTGGATTTAAGTTAAGTTTTGTGGTTCACTGGGGTAACTGTTCTTATTTCATTTTTGGGCTATTAATCATATAAGATGGCAAGGAGGGGTTCATCTCTGTATGATGTGGATCTCGACAGATGTGATCTTTGTGATGTTTTGTCTTCTGATGTCCGTAACCTTGCTGCTCAGGTTAATAACTTACAGCTTAAGGTAACTCAGTTGCAGTCTTCGTTAAGCCAGTCGTTGGAGTTACAACACAGCTTGCTAGATCACCTAGAGAACCAGACTAACCCTAACCCCCAGGTTGCGGATTCGCAGTATGAGCCCACGTTTCATGCCTCTACCCCCGCACCACAGTTTTCAAACCCCAGTCGTTATCCCGAAGGGGCAAGCATAAATTCAAGCTGGAACTCGGCTGCGCTCCAGTCACGGCTGCTCCCTGATAAGTTTGATGGCGATGCCGCCATGCAACCAGATGATTGGCTTCAGACAGTGGCACTCTATAAAGAGGCTGGCGGCCTGTCTGATGCCCAGCTGTTCTGGGAGATGCCACGGTTTCTAGCAAAGGAACCGAAAAAGTGGTTTTCGGCTATGCAGCCTCATCTGTCATCCTGGGCCCAGTTCTCTGACCTGTTTCGCCAGGCGTTTTTGGCTTCAGATAACCAGGAAAAAATATGGAGATGTATTTTGGATAGGGTTCAGAGGCCAGATGAACCGCTTCCAACCTTTGTGACGCACCTTGTAGGGGAATTCAAACGTTTGAAAATGCCGCCCTCTGTGCCGGAACAAATTGAGATAATTCGTCGGCACGTGTCAGATCAGTACAGACTGGCCCTCTATGGCTCGTCTCTGGGGTCGATTTCTGATCTTTTAATCAAAGCTCATGAGTTACACTCTGCCTTGGGCCCAGTTTCTTCAGAGAGATCTGAGCCTGGCCCCCGAGCCCAGTCACGCCAGAAGCTACATTGCTTCAAGTGCATGGCTCCGGGGGTGACCGTTCGTAACTGCATGAACTGCAGTTATGATAAGGACAGGGTGAGGGCAGAGTCAAGCCGTGAGTCCCCCACTGTTCATGAGTCTGAAGTGGGCTCTACTAGCAAAGTGGGGGAGGTCAGGACGTCTCCACAAATGGGGCAGGGAGCTCACTCGTTAAAGTTTCAGAAAGGTGGTCGCGACAAGGCTAGGGGTTCTAACTCAGGCAACAGCAGAAACTACTCAGGCAACAGCGGAAACTACTCAGGCAACAGCAGAAATTTCTCTGGCGCTGGCCCCTCAGTTAGCCTTATACAGCACAAGGCCAGTCACCTGGGTCAGCCAATCAAAACAGACGTTTTGGTTGAGGGCACCCCTCTAGTGGCAATAATGGATTCGGGGGCTACTATTTCAGCAGTACACCCCTCGACTCTAGAGGAATGTGGGATATCAGAGGACATGGTGAGTCCTTGGGTCTTTAACCCAGTGGAGCTTGCTGTCTCGGAGCGTTGCTTACCGTCTGGCTTAGTATGGCTCCAAATCCAACTGCTCGGTCGGCTGTTCAGCCACCGTCTGGCAGTTATCCCAGAACTGTCTTGCCCCATCCTTTTGGGAACTGACTTTATGATACCAGCTGATGTGCATATGCACCCTGCTGCAGGGAGAGTGTGGCTTGGGGAGAACAGCGCATCCGCTCCAGAACTGTCGGATGAGGAGCTGAGAGACTTAGATGGCCATATCGCATTCTTGAGCCATGACGAGCTTAGGGTGAGCATTCACGACAAAGTGAGAGATGCAGCGTTGCCTGAGAGGGAGAAGGCAGATCTCGCAAAATCTTTAGAGGAGTTCTCTCACCTTTTCAATGGCAGATTGGGCCGCACCTCCCTGGTCGAGCACTCAGTGGAAACAGGCACTGCTAGGCCAGTGTGCCTGCCGCCCTATCGCACTTCTCCTGAGAAGAGAAAGTTGATTGGAGAACAGGTCTCCAAGATGCTTGCCGATGGCATTATTGAGCCCGCTAATGGACCGTGGGCCTCTCCTGTCGTCATTGTGGACAGAAAGACCGCTGAAAGTTCTGAACCGCGTTTTTGTGTGGACTACAGAAAAGTGAACAAGACGACGGTCAAGGATTCTTACCCCCTTGGGTGGATGAGTCGCTGGACTTTCTTGCCCGGGGGAAGTACATCTCAACGCTTGACCTCGCTCGTGGGTACTGGCAAGTGTCGGTGGCCCATGAATCCCGTCCTAAGACTGCCTTTGTTTGTCACATGGGGTTGTACCAGTTTAGAGTGATGCCGTTCGGCTTGTCAAATGCGCCAGCGACATTCCAACGACTGATGAATTCAGTCCTGGCTGGTCTGACTTACAAGTGTTGTGTGGTCTACTTGGACGATATAGTCGTTGCCTCTCCCACTTTCTCCCAGCACCTGGATGATCTCGATGAGGTCTTCACCCGTCTGGCAGATGCCGGGTTGTCCCTTAAATTTTCTAAATGCCACTTCTGCAAGGCCTCCCTCCGGTACCTGGGGTATATTGTCACTCGGGAAGGCCTGAGCCCAGATGACAACAAGGTTAGTGCCATCAAAGACTTCCCGAGGCCCCGTAGTGTCAAGCAGGTCAAACAGTTCCTTGGGATGACGGGCTACTACCGTAGATTCATCCAGGGCTATTCAACGGTGGCAGAGCCGCTCATCGCACTGACGAGGGATGGAACCCCGTTTGTACGGAGACGATTGCCAGCAGGCCCTGGACAGCCTCAAGTCAAGGCTGTGTATGGCTCCAGTCTTGGTTCTCCCTGACTTTGGGAAACCGTTTGCCGTTCACACTGACGCGTGTGACGTCGGATTAGGTGCTGCTTTGATCCAGACTGACGAGAGGGGACATGAAAGAGCTATTGCTTACGCGAGCCGCACCCTGTCTAAGTCGGAACGACCTTATTCCACATCGGAAAAAGAATGCCTTGGTGTGATATGGGCCCTGGAGCACTTCCGACCCTACATTGAGGGAACCCATATTACAGTGGTGACAGACCACAACAGTCTGCGTTGACTGATGTCTCGTCCAACCCCGTCAGGTCGGTTGGCCCGGTGGTGCCTTAGGCTTCAAGACTTTGATTTTGAGATTGTCCACAAGCCGGGTGCAGCAAACTCTGTTCCTGATGCGCTGTCCCGCAATCCGGTTTCACCCGGTGAGGTGATTGGCTTGCTCCCCGAATTTGCCACAGTGGGTCTTCTGAGCCTCAGGAACCAGACCCTGTTAGTGCTAGATGACAAAGTGCAATTGCGTGCACTAGAAGATGCTGACTCAACCATCAGTTCTCTGCGATCCACACTGGAGAATGACTCTTGTGTTGATTCATCCGACTTTTGTCTTCATGACGGCCTTGTGTATTTCAAGGACAAGAGAGCATCATGTCGCCTCCACCCTTATAAGGACCTTCGTCTTTATGTGCCCACTTCTCTCCGAAGCACTTTGCTGGAGTATTTTCATGACCATCCAATGGCAGGTCATCTCGGGATCGCGAAGACTCAGGGCCATCTCCAGAAGCGGGTGTACTGGCCGGGCATGAGGGGTGACGTCAAACGCTATGTGATGTCTTGTTCTACCTGTCAGTTCAGTAAGCCGACCAACCGTAAGCCAGGGGGATTTCTTCAACCTGTGGTGGCCTCTTTCCCTTGGGAGTTCGCGGGAGTCGACTTTGTAGGACCACTGCCAAGGTCTTCACGGGGCAATGCATACATTCTAGTCTTTATAGACTATTTCACCAAGTGGGTCGAGATATGCCCAGTGCGAGAAGCGACTGCTTATATCGCTGCTGAAAAGTTCCTGTCGGAAGTTTTTGCCAGACATGGCGCGCCGAGACATCTGGTATCCGACAGGGGCGTCCAGTTTGTCAGTGACATGTTTGAGTCGGTCGTCAGAGAGATGGGTACTGTCCATAGGCTGACTACAGCCTATCACCCACAGTCCAACCAAACAGAGCGAGTTAATCGGACGATTAAGACTGCAATCAGAGCTTATGTTGGCTCTAGGCACAGGGAATGGGACCGTCATCTCTCGCTTATCAGTTTTGCGCTGAGAACTGCCCCCCATCAGAGTACGGGTGATTCGCCAGCCTTCCTTCTCTACGGCAGGGACCTTGCCACGCCACTGGACCTGTGGATACAACCTGAGCTGGACCCTCCTCCGGAGGATGCAGAGGTGTACAAGTCTGAGCTGTCTGCTGCTCTGCGGGACGCTTACGATCATGTGCGTCAGTCGCTAGCGGCCAGTCATGAAACTCAAAAGTGTCACTATGACAAGAAACGGAGACAGGTTGTTTTCAAGGTTGGCGACTTGGTACGGCTTAGAACTCATCCACGCTCTAACGCGTCTGTGGGGTTCACTGCCAAGTTGGCCCCCTTGTTCAAGGGTCCATACAGAGTGGAGCGAGTGATGTCTGACTTGAATTACAGGTTGTCGCGAGTCTTAGACGACTCCGACGCTGGGGTTCATCATGTGGCCAACCTGCTTCCTTTCTTCACTTGGGGTGAGGATATACGGTCTCAACAAAATCCCCCTGATCAGCCTGTGGGGTCTGTCCTTGCTGCCACAACTGGTGCAGATGTTGATGAGGCGGAGGACTATGGGTTTGACTTTTTCTTTGCTGATGTGGAGGCCGCTGGCCCCCCAGTTGTGGAAAGTGAGGAGTCCCTGGCGATACTGCCTTCGGTCCTTGAGGTTTCACCATTAGGGGTGGTATCGGGGGAACAAGGGTCGCCTGCATCTCTGTCACTTCCTCACTCTTCCCTGTCTCTCCCTCACGCCTCCCGATATTCATTTAGGCAGAGGCACGCACCTAGAGTGACGTCTGATTGGGCCACTACACGTTGGTCTCACCCTTATTTTACCAAGAAGCTAGATCTGTGATTTATTTTGTTTTTTTTCCAAGTATCTGGTGCCTTGTTCTCACTGTGTACGGGTTGTCAGATGATGTTTTCTAGCCACAGATGAGTTTTTTTCTTTCTTTTTGCCTGATGTTGTGACAGTAAGCACGTTTTTGTTTTGTAATGGCCTGCTGAACTTTCATGCTTTTGCTGTGGGTTCCTGTGTTCTGTTCATCGGGGGAATATTGGGGAACCTTTGGCTGTATGTATACCTGCAGAGTGTTGGACTTGGGGACACTGGTTTTGGTCTTTTGATGTGGGATTTTTTATTTTATTTTATTTTATTGTGCCAATGCCTTTGTGTGTTACTTGGGCAAGTTTCCTTTTCTGGTTGCCTGAGGCCTGAGGACGGCCCTTGTTTTAAGGGGGGGGGATATGTAATGATCGCTGCCTACCTGTGTCTTTAATAGTGACGTCACGTCTGCTTTTGCAGGAGTCGTCGTTTTGCTCTCGTTTGGAGAAGTCGCTAACCCATACAGTCGTCAGTTTACTTTGTATTAAAAGTCTCTTTTGATTCTGAAGCCGTGACCTGTACCTTCACAACGTCTGCCCATAATAAAACTACAGCCGAAAAGATAAGTGTTTCGTCTGGTGTTCATCTTTACCTATATAACGACTCACCGGAGATCTCCCAGATCTCTACAGGCTTCTTCGGCGTGGCCCCGGGCACCTCGGACAAAACCAACCCCCACGCCATGTCCACCATCGCCAGAAACACCGTGTTCACTAACGTGGGCGAGACCAGCGACGGAGGTGTGGGGAGGGCCTGCCCCCGCCCCCTGCCGGGGTCTCCCTCACCGATTGGCACGGCAAGCCCTGGAAGCAAGGTAGGAGTGTTAGTCTCTAGCGGCCTCTTGTGGTGTACAGAGGTACACCACTGTTCAGTGACATGTTGAGCGTACTTTAGACGAAAACTAAATGTTGATTAAAATGCCCAAGTTGGACCAACTATAGATGTTTAAAAAAACACACACATATATATATATATATATATATATATATATATATATATATATATATATATATATATATATATATATATAATATTAAACAGTTTAGATATTTTAAATATAAAAATATTTAAACTATTTCACTACTATTTCTACAACCATGCCAGTTTCAGAAGAGGTGGTATTTTGTAACAGAGTAACATAGAGAGGAAATCACCACAAGCAGCCAAAAAAATTTGTCAGGTAACGTGGCCCACACAAAGGAAGGCGAGCTGGGCGGAGCCAGCGGCGTGGCCCCGCCCACAGTGACATCATGGTTCTGACCGGCTTGTGTCTCCCTGTTAGGAGGCTCCTCCCCCTGCGCCCATCCCAACTCCCGCTTCTGCACCCCGGCCTCCCAGTGCCCCATCATCGACCCCCAGTGGGAGAGCGAGGAGGGCGTGCCCATTGATGCCATCATCTTTGGGGGCAGGAGACCCGAGGGTCAGTAGGTTTCCCAGAATACACTGGTTCCAGTTTGTCTCACTGCTGTTGTGTTTTGCTCCCACAGAACAACTCAATGAGTTTGACTGACGTACTGTGATGACGTGTTTCAGCAGGTGGTTTAAATAGTCATGCATGTATTTGTGTTGACTTGTGATGATGGTGCTGGAGATCATTTGATTGGGAGTGGAGGAACCTCTCAAAGGCCTCTGTGGGCCTCTGTTGAATCTGTATATTTTACACACAACCGAACCAAACCTCCAGTGACATGGAGGTTGACTGGGGCCCCATGAGGTGATGTTTGACGAGCGTTCCTCCTGCAGGCGTGCCCCTGGTGTACGAGGCCTTCAACTGGCGGCACGGGGTCTTCGTGGGCGCCGCCATGCGCTCCGAGTCCACAGCAGCTGCTGAGCACCAAGGTACACACACACCGACACACACACACACGCATGCACACAGACACACACGGTTTATATTGGAGCGTCTAGCGAGTTTTCTTTCCAAAATAAAAGCGCCTCCTCCTCCTCCTCCTCAAGGCAAGGCCATCATGCACGAACCCTTCGCCATGCGGCCGTTCTTCGGGTACAACTTCGGCGACTACCTGGCCCACTGGCTGAGCATGGAGACCCGCAGGGCTCCCACCCAGCTGCCCAAGATCTTCCACGTCAACTGGTTCCGCAAGGACCCCTCCACGGGCTCCTTCCTCTGGCCCGGCTTCGGGGACAACGCCCGCGTCCTGGAGTGGATCTTCCGGCGCTGCGGCCGGCAGCGGGAGGACGAGGCTGCGCGGCGCAGCATGGTGGGCTGGCTGCCGGAGGCCGACGCCATCGACCGCAGCGGCCTGGGAGGCCAGGTGGACATGGACGCCCTGTTCCACCTGCCCAAGCCCTTCTGGCAGAAGGAGGTCCAGGAGCTCCAGGCCTACTTCTCCCAGCAGGTGGGAGCGGACCTGCCCGCCCAGGTGGAGGCCGAGCTGAGGGCACTGGAGGACAGGGTCCGGGATTAGGGTGGGTAAGCGCGGGTGAAGGATTAGTTTAGCTTGGTAGCGGGCTGGGGGTGGAGCTAGGTGTCTGGTGAACTACATCACAGTAACAATGCAGTAAGGTATGAGGGTTGTGTTATTTTTAGAGGGGGAGGGGAAGAAGTGACGGTCAGGCTGTACTCGGTCTGAGGTGGGGTCCCTTGTTGGTATGACCCTGTCACTTATCTATAGGGTCGGGGGACCAGGACCACCACTCCTCATGTTTACAAGCTATCAGCCAAAGATTTTATTGGTACAATTCTGAAAAAAAACACACACACTTTTTATTATTTAGGAAGACACTATGTCTGAAATGGCATTTATAGTCTTATTTGAGACCCAGAGCTTCATTTGAATGGAGAATAATGCAATGATTATGAATTTTGTTTTACCTCACAAATCAATGTGATTTCAGATGTTTACACACATATTATGTGAACTGTTGGACCAAAACAAACATTTGATACTGACTGACAACAATTATTTTAATTGAAATGTGAGTGTTTTTTTTGTGTTCAATAAATCACCTCAACTTGGAACTGTTTCCAATGTGGTCTACAGTCGTAAAGTATCCCTTCAGAAGCTGAACTCAAGCTGTAGTGTGACTTCCTCATTTAGAAGCTCCTTTTGTTACAATATGAAATTGATGCCTTCAATTCAACCTAATTCATACCACAATACTCATTAGTAAGCAAGTGAGGACCAGCCTAGGCTAACTAAGCGTTTACGAGTGGCATTTCAGAATTCAAAAGGAGGAGTATTGAGTCCACTCTGACTGGATGTAACTGTGAGGAATCGTAATGCTCACCTGGGTGCGTCTGTACAGCACTGCTCACCTGGCTGCTGTACAGCACTGACTTTGTTACAGAGGTCTAATCAAAAATATGCAAACACAAACTTCTCTTCTCGCCACCAACTTCCCTCCACAAAGTGTAGAGCATTTAGAGTATGGAATCATGAATGCCTCCAACAAAGAGCTCCCTGGACATGCCCCCCAAAATCCTCAGGGTGGGAATTGCAAATGTGTGTATGATCTGTGTCATGAATAACAGTAGCTGAACTGTTATTGCTTTCTGATATCAAGCTAAACGTATCCACTTTCTTCGTCCACGCCCTTCCTCCCCCGTCATCCCACTGGCAGCCAACGGCTTTTGTCCGAGAGGGTCAAGCCAGCCTCACCACCACAAGGGCTGACACTGGCCAGCTGGGCAGAGCACGGGACTGGAAGCTGCTGGCAGACCTGGGCAAGAAACTCTGCTTCCCAACCGAGATCGCATCCACCAACTTGCGACCAGACCTTGTTCTGTGGTCACCCTCGCTCAAGCTCGTTTACATCATAGAGCTCACAGTGCCCTGGGAGGGCACAGTGGAGGAGGCCTACGAGCGGAAGAAGCTGAGGTATGCTGAACTCGCTGCAGATGCTCAGCAACAAGGCTGGAAAGCGATGGTTCGCCCAGTGGAAGTTGGCTGCAGAGGGTTCATAGCCATGTCAACATCCAGGCTACTCAGGGAGGTGGGAGTGCGAGGGAAGGCCCACAGGCAAGCAGTTAGAGACCTCTCCATGGCTGCTGAAAAGGGAAGCCAGTGGCTGTGGATGAAGAGAAAGGATCTGACCTGGGCCTTCAACTGAGTTGGTGGCATCTAGGGAGTGAACCTGGGACGCTGGGTCTCACTGCTGAACCCTCTGGAGGTGTCGTGGGCCAATCAGTGAAACATCAAGGAAAGAGGGCGCCCACTTGACAACCCGAAGGATGCCACCACTCAATTGAACTCCACAGAGTCTCATCGGCACCTTAAGTATGAATGCAGTCAGGGATATCAACATCTAGTCCTACACAACAGATCTGTGGTAACAACCAGAGTATTACGTACATCACTGCCACAATTTTATTGCACCAAATGCATAACTGCAATTCACTATGGGTGATGTCTGGGGTGACCGTCGTTCTCACTCAGCCCTCAGCCCGACTCCCTGAACCCTGCGAGGGCAGAGTTCACTTCGGTTTTCCAGAGTGAACGAGTCTTAAAATGGTGGCAGAGATTAAAGCAGGGTGACTGGAGGGTGATAGCCCTCATGGAGGCTGCTGGGCCTGGACCAGCTCTACATCTCCAGACTCTCGATCCAAAACTGGCCTAAAGATAATGAAACCAAAAAACTTAAGTCCAATTGAAATTCAGTCAAGCATGTAGAATTTAATGTTTTGGTAAGGAACATTAACACATATGTGGCATTCCTACTGTGCATCTCTGTGTATGATATCCAAGTATTTTCTTCAGATTCTTCAGAACAAAAACATGGAGTGTGTGGGTGATCTAAGCAGCCTCACCTGGCCCGGGTAAAGGGGCATTTAGCAGAAGCTTTTGTCCATTTGTGCATTTGTGGAATTCGACATGTGGACAGTTGGAGGAGGAAGGAGGATCAAGGGGATCGAAAAGATGACCCTATGGTTTGTGGACGAGGCGCTCTGTCCACCCGCTCTACCCACTGAGCTACTGCCGCCCGAGTCACGCTGATTGGACTGGGGCTGCTGAGGCTGCACACCTGTGGTGCATTTAAACAATGAAGGCACACAGGATACAACACTCATCACCTCACAGCTCAGGGAGAGCTCAGTAATGAGCAATGAACACCGGGCCTTTGGCCAACTCTGCAGTGCAGAATAGAATGAAACAAAATACAAACAAAATACAAACTATACAACAACAAAATATAAGAATATGAGGGCCTCCTGGACCTATTTTATACAGTCTGTTATAGTTTTTCTCGATTGCTTTGATGCAGCAGTCAACTCAAACTCCAAATTTTCAAAACAGTCAACACACAGGCCGAAACAGTGGCACTTATGGTCAAAATGACACATTTTATTTGCTAAAGGCTCTAACCGGGCCAAAACATTTAAAATATGCAACAAAAGCAAATTTTGCCTTCAAACACCACAACTTGCAAACAAGTGAATGAGCCCTTCCAATCAACCATTACACAGTGAACAAAAAAATACAAAATACAGCACTCAGTGCGGATCAGTGCACCATTGCTTGTCATTGTAGCCTTTATGTAGCTTTCATGCCTGTGCCATTTGTTGTCAAATTTGCCTTCTTGCAAAGAATTGGATCCAGAATCAGAAATGCTTTGAAGCAAATTCTATTGATTTCATTGATTTTTTTTTTTCAAACTGTGGCTGAAACTGAAATACTAAATATAACACAAAATACATGTAAAGGGGCATATATATACTTTCTGTCCATACTGTTCTTTTTACACTGTCAATACTCACTACTGTTTGCACTATCTATATGCTTACTTATGCTGCTATTCCTATAACAGTAGATTCCGACATTGCACATTGCATATTTATTAGGGACCGACCCTGTGAAGCAGAACGAAGGTCCCTTTTGTTTTTGGTCCGTTTATTTGTTATTATTATTATTATTATTTCAGGGATCTTTGACGGTGATTTGCACTATCTGAACATATACGAAAAGTAAAAAAAATTTGGCAAAGTTGTCAGGCCTGGTGAAAAATTATATTTTTTATTGTCTTTTAATCTTTGATGTTAGCTGTGGAAATATTTACTTTTAGTATGAGGAATGTCTTGTCCTGCCTGTTGTGCCCGTGCACCTTATCTGTATCACCGTGGGAGGGTGAGAAACGTCCTCTCCATTCCTTTGTACGTCTCGCCATGTGAAGGAATTGACAATAAAGCCACGTTGACTTTTAATGTTGCTCTTCATGGGGGCGGACGTCGCGCTGTGCGCAGTGTTAGGCAAGTTACTCTAAAAAAGTAATTAGCTAAAGTACTAGTTACTTCTCCCAGAAAGTAACTAAAGTAGTAACTGAGTTACAAACTCTAAAAGTAACTAGTTACTTTGGAAAGTAACTATTGCGTTACTTTCAAATAATTTTGAAATACTGATGTGTCAAATAATTTGGACCCCATCTCCATCCCTCTTTGAAAGAACTTAAAGAAACATGTGTGTTCAATTATTTATGATAAATCTGAGTATTATAATGAAATGAAGACTCAATACATTACAAACAGAAATCCACAGTGCACAAATCTAAACAATTTTAACATTGCTGTGGGAATGAAGACTACACAATATATCTTTTGGAACTTGATATTTATTGAACGCATATGATTCATCTTACGATAGGACCCACGTGAGATTTACGAAACTTTCGTATCACACCAATCCCAGCGTACGAATGAGCTTGATGTTGATAAATACGGCGGCTGAGATCAATCGTATTGAACTATAAAAGCACGTCTTCAGAAGTCTCGCCCCTAACTTTTACGACATGGAGAAACATCCAACGGCAAAGAAGAAGCGGAATTTTCAGAAACAGAAATGGAGACACTCGTGTCACTTGTTGATGCGCACCGTCTTATTTTATTTGGTAGCCTAAAAGCTGGCATCCAGGGGAAGCTTTTTCCCTCAGGCTGTCAGCATTTCTGCATTTCAACCCGCACCTTTATCGCTCATTTGCACTTCTGGTTAGAATGCCAACTGCATTTCGTTGTCCCTGTACTTGTACTCTGCACAATGACAATAAAGTTGAATCTAATCTAATTAATGGCAAGCAAAAAAAACTAGGGATGTCCGATATTGACTTTTTGCCGATATCCGATAGCCGATATTGTCCAAATTCTTAATTTCCGATTCCGATATCAACCGATATGGTATACCGATATATATACAGGGGTTTTTATTTTCGCCCAGACTAATTTTAGGTCCCATATCTCCTGTTGTGGAATAAACACATCATCTACTTTTATTGTGATGCCTCACTAGATTGCATTTCACAAATTAACACTGTCTATAAAAAATAAGGACACTATTTCAACTTATGGAAAAGTGTCATATTTATGCACAAGCACATTATCGGTGGTAAAACCGATAACGATATGAACCGATATTACAAAAATAGGCTAATATCGGCCGATATTATCGGTTCGCCGATATTATCGGACATCCCTAAAAAAAACGCTATATGGAAACAAATCACTGTTGCAGTCAACAGTGTCCCATGTTCAGCGGGCTACGCTCGTTTGATAAATGAGGGCCACTGTACGTATGGTTTTACGCAATGCAAGCGATTTATTTTTCTTTCTCTTTCTAGCTGATTCACATTAACGTCTTTAGTCGACCTCTCCTAGCCTACTGCTGCTCAACTTTGATGCGCACAGCGTAAGTAAGCAGACTAAGCACCCGCCTAACATCCCCTCTGATTGGCTTACCATAGAATTTTACGCAACCCCAGCCAATCGTCATCGCTTTTGCGGTTGTCTCGTGCTCCTGCCCTCACCAAGGACAAGGGAGGAACAAGATTTTCTCTGTCACTCGGCTCAGAGGTCTGATGCAAAACATCTGCCTTCAATGTAGTAACGCAACATATTTTTTTAAAGTAACGATAACGGCTTTATAATAATGAGATGAGTAATCAATTAGATTACTCGTTACTGAAAAAAGTAACGGCGTTACTAACGCCGGTACTTATAACGCCGTTATTCCCATCACTGGCTGTGCGTGAGATGAAATGTCTGCGTACACGGTGGTGGGCTCCTCCGCGGGCTGAGCCGGGCCAGGCCGGGGCGCCACAGACCGCCTGCTGAAGTCGATCTCTCCGTAGTGGATTTCCTCCTCTGGTGGCCCGGCGGCCTGCTTACCCACTGGCTTCTGTGGGAGAGCATGAATATGACAAGAGGACAGTGAATACTTTGTTCCCACAGAATTATGACTCACCCGTTTTAACACTGTAGTTCCTTACTGTGGTACCCGAGTGCACCCCACCCATTATTTTAAGTACTGTCTACCAGTACAATATGTTAACATGTGGGCTGTCATGTCAGTTATTATCCTCCAGGTATCTGTTGTTGTTGACTGCTCTCCTGCTTCTGTTTGAGACCATCTAGACATGTAGTTGTTGTGAGTTGATGAACGGTGCACACACTCCACAGAGTAAAACACATTTTGAATGGGGAAAGAATGAACAGTTTCTGATGAAAACTGCAGCGATAGAAACTGTCTGTACGTACATTTACAATCCAAATGCGTTTCGCTTTAGTTTCCTGGCATTTGTTCTTTGCTTGATTTCCATTCACACATGACATTTGTCATATGGAATATATTGCAATATTGTATTGCAAAAGCGAAAATGTTTTATTTTAATCATGCCTGCAAGTTGGTCTATTATTTAGTTTGACGGGAAGTCTTTCAGTCATGGGATACACTTAATATTCAAATGTTTGAGAGTGCAGACACTCTTCAGTAACATACAGTCTTCTAAAACATGTGGATGAGCTCAAGGTCCACATTGAAGTCTATAAGTAGTTTTGTGTTCAAAAAGTAGAATATCAATTCAGTGAAATGTTCAATAGAGGATTTTTAGTGGATTAAGTAAGGTATTTCTACTTTTAAGTGTAGAATGTACTAGAAGTGTAGAAGTATTTTGTCCATCACTGTTTCCTACCTTTGTCTGCTGCAGAGTTGAAGGTTTGGACCGTAATGACCTAAACATTGAGGGCAGGGTAACAATGTTAGACAGACTACTCATGTAGGATGAGTGTCATCTTGAGTCATCATTGTAATATGTAACATACTTAAACAGTCCTTTTCATCATGAGACCCAGACGACGCCTAACAATTGATCAACAGTACCGCAAGGCTTCAAACATGATGTTCTCAGAGGGAAGTGGCCACTGAGCTTGGAGAGCCACAGAGTGTCATCAGCAGGTTACAACAGAGATACAGAGATTGTACGTAGCCCTTCTTCTTCTTCTTCTTCTTCTTCTTCATTGTGAACAGTGCAAAACCGGATGATGAATGCCACTAAACCCCAGGCACATTTAAGGGAGGTGAGAGGCACCCGAGTGTCCCGTCAGACCATTCAAAAACTGTTTACATCAGTGTGGTCTGCGTGCCAGACGACCTGCAAGGGCACCTGACCACACCACCAGGCACAGGCGTCATCGTCTTGCATGGGCAAGGGAGCATTGAAATTTCCCTCAGGGATCATTAAAGTATGTCTGTCTGTCTGTCTGTCTGTCATTTACGCTGGATGCATCATTAATCCAGTCAGTGTGCTCCTGCATGAACAACACAGGCTTAATTTCATCTCCATAGATGACAATGCTCCAGCTCATCGAGGTCGCATCATTAGGGAACGGCTGCTGGAGACTGGGGTACCTCAAATGGAGTGGCCTGCACTTTCTCCAGACCCGAGTCCCATAGAAAACCTATGGGATCAGCTGACTCGCCGTGTAGAGGCTCGTAACTCTGTACCCCAGAACCTCAATGAGCTGAGGGCCGCCCTTCAAGAAAAGTGGGATGCCATGCCTCAGCAGACAAGTCGACATGTGAACGCAGGAGATGTCATTGTCAAGCTGTAATTGTTGCTCAAGGGCAGATGAGCACCAGTGTTGGGAGTAACAGCGTTTAAGTAAAAGGGTGTTACTAACGGCGTTATTTTTTCAGTAACGGAGTAATCTTATTAATTACTTTTCCCATTGTTGCAACGCCGTTATCGTTACTGAGAATGTAAAGTGGTGCGTTACTACAATTTGGTTGAATGAAGCGCGCGGTTACACATCAGTTGCCTGGAGAGAGCAGGGGTGGGGATGATGACACCGTTGCAAATGCGATGATGATTGGCTGGGCGGAGGCCCTGCTCCCGCTGTCTCACTGCAAGCTCTGACTACTACTAACCACACAAGACAGCGACAATGGCGATGAGCCAGGGAAATTCAAAGGTAGCTTTCTCTAACTGGAAGTACCGGAACTACTTCTCACTCATGGAAATTAAAGGCAAGAATGTGTATGTAACATGCACGCTATGCCCAGGGAAAAAAACTTTATCCACATCTGCCTCAAGTAACTCAAATCTAATGAGGCACCTTTTTCAATATTTATTTTCTATATGTTTTTATTTCTATGCATCATATGGCAGGCTGCAATCTATTGAGTTCAAATAAATACCAAATGTTCTAAAATACTGTATATAGTGTTTATATATATATATATATATATATATATATATATATATATATATATATATATATATATATAGTGTGCTTTATTTATATAGTGTGCTTTATAGAACATAAAAAATAACACCACAGTTACTTTGCCAAGTAACTAATTACTTTAACAATGTGGTAACTGAGTTCTCAATTACTTTTTGGGAGCAGTAACTCATAACTGTAACTAATTACTTTTTAAAAGTAACTTGACCAACACTGATGAGCACACAAGTTATTGAGACATTGACATCTTTTGTTGCGGAATACCCACCACTGTTGTTGGCTTTTGTTTCAATACATTTTTTGAGATGAGGAAATCACCATTGCATGCTTTTACTTTAATGCCCTATTTTCATGATGTAATATCACTGTAGCGTGTACTTTTTACATTTTCCATACATTTCACCCGAAAACCAAATATCCCCAAATTTTGTGAGCAGTGTATATCTGTGTATATAGTGTATATCTATAGCAGGTTATATAGATAGTTAGATGATGAAATTGTTTGAGATGAGGAAATCACCATTACATGCTTCTACTTTAATGCCCTTCTTTCATGATGTAGCTGTAGCGTGAACACTGTAGCTTGAACTTTTTACATTTTCCACAAATTTAACTCGAAAAACCAAATATCCCTAAATTTTGTGTATATCTATAGCAGGTTATATAGATAGTTAGATGATATAGTGTGTGATATAGTGTGTGTGATTTACTTACAGGACACAGATCACCAGACCAATAAAGCAGATGGCTCCAATGATTCCCCCAACTATCAGAAGGACATTCTCTCCTGTAGGAATGGAACATTGTTCATCATTGAGTTGAGGCTGTGGGGATATGTTTGGGTTATGTGTTATAGTTGTATAGTTATGTTTGTAAAGAAGGTCATTGTTACCGGAGTTTGGGCCGCCGATAGAGATCTGTGGGGATGTTTGGTTTCCTAAGGCATTTTCAGCGACGCAGTAATATGTTACTGGGTTTCTGGACACAGAGAAATTGAGCAGAGGTCCCTTGGACACTTCCTGGAAGCCGCGCTCTGTGCTCATGAACCATGTCACCTGGTGCACGGGGGGGTTGGCTCTGCTGGTGCACGTCAAGTTGACCACGGCGCCGGGCTCCGCCGCGGGGGGACTGGCGGAGGCCAGGGTGTCCTTCGGGGTATCTACAGGAACACAAGTGAGTCTTGGAGCACACACTACAGTTTCAGCTTCAAGGGATTCAAATGCTGAAGTGTTGATGGGAAGGCTTCTCGCCCCACTGCACCGTCCGGTGGAAACTCACAGGAAACGTTGAGCGTGACGTTGAACTCGGTTCTCCTGGGGTCCTGCCCAGCCCCCCAGGCCGCCGGGTACTCAGCCGAGCAGGTGAGGTGGACCCCGTCGTGTCGGTCCGAGAGACAAATGGTCTTCCTCAGGGTCTGAACGTCGGGCCTTTCGTCTACCCCTGGATCCACTCTGCCCTCGGCTCCTCCGAACTGAGTCCACTTCAGGAGAGGGGGCTCGGTGGGACAGGGTACCACAGCCCGGCAGGTCAGTGTCAGATTGTTCCCATCTCTTTGGGTGCCCTCCATCTGTATGGAGGGTGCTGGGGCTGAATCTACGTTGTCGTTTTCAAGAAACATCTGTATTAGGTTGAAATGTAGTGTTCATATCCACATGAATGCAGAATGTTCAGTGTTTACCAGCATATTCCTTGTTGAGTGGGAAGGCACTGTGTGGCCATAGTCCATAAGTATTATTATGATATCATATGGGCAGAAAACATAGTTAAAACACTCTTTAAAGTGAATTGAGAAAAGGTTAAGTTGTATGGTAGCCATACTTTAATGAATGACCAAGTCAGGAAAAAGCCGAAAATCAATAGTCAATAATAATGTAATGCAAAAAATATGAAAAAATTATGAGTATAATATAAGATAGAACATAAATAGTTCTCTTACCGGAAACTGTTATTTCAAGTGCATTGCAGATGTCAGTAGCCTTAAATGGTGTGTTCTCCACTCTGAAGTAATACGTGCAAGCATTGCTTGAGGTCATGTTGTAAAAAACGGATGTGCAATTTTTTTGTGTCATATTCCCAATGATGGCTATTGGATTATTATTATTGGTGTCGCTGCTGTTAAAAATCACACTGTTTTTGTTTTCTTTAAAGTTGGCGTTATTTTTTAACCATACTCCATAAATGGGTCCTGGTTCGATCTTGTGTGGATGTTTATACTCAAATGAACATGAAATATGCAAACAAGTGCCACTCAATGCTTGTAGTCTCCTTAGCAGCGTTGTATTAAGGTCTGAGTTATCACAGGATCCCAAGGCTCCTGCAATACAAGCATTTTTTTTTACATATAAAATGGCACTCAAAATACAACCGTCCTGTCCCACTTCACCTCTAACATTGCCCTGACACAGACCTCTACACAGGCAAAGATCATATTCTGAACATGAATATGAGGTCCATTTTGAAGATTAAGATTATATGCAATTTAGCCTGGTTCGTTCATGTTTAAAACTAATGAGACCCTTTTGGTCTTTTAAGACACGTCGGTGGCCATGCCAATACGTAAAACATTTTCAGTACTTGGAACAAAATATTCACACAGAAACAAGAGTCCAGCTCACCCGAAATGAAGAGGGCATTCAGCAGTACATCAAACACTATCATTGTGTTGTTGTAGTAAACCTTGCCATCTAAAGAAATGTTAGAGTTAAGGTACATTTGTTTATTTTTTATAACTGGACAGGATTAAGGTACCTACATCTTCCTGCTACAAATACAACAAATAGCCAATATGGTAATAAAGTAGGCTACATGGTACAAGAAAAATAACTACAACAAGCATTAAACTGTTTATTCAATGACTCATTCAAAAGTGATACAAATTATGTTTTAAATCCTTACCGACAAAAATAGGTGTTTTTCCACAGCTGACAGCCAAGGGAGACTTGACTTGCAATGTGTAGTAAAACCGGAACAACTAAGATAAGAAGCCTTCTGCAAGCAATCCTTGAAACATAGAAGTGCAGGGCTTGCGGAAAGCAAGAGGACTCATATAAACAGTTTGAACTTCCTCTTTTGGTAACAAAATAAGTTGTTGCATACATAGACCTCCATCACATCACTCTCTACCACATCACACATCATAGTCAACTAAATGAACAGAGGAACCATAGCCAAAAAGCAGACTGTTGGTTTGTAGTCATGCTCAAAACCCTTTTTTGTCTTTGGATTAGTTTGGACAGCAGATGTAGAAATAGCCTTCAGGGCTTTCCAACTCTTAACTAGTTCTTGCCTGCCCTAACATAATCAATCTGCCACTGAAAACTAAACATAAAAGTCATGTTTTTGTTTCGCTCAGGGACACAGACAAGGACACATAGTGCTCCATCTTACAGGGCCCAAAATATTAAAGTAGGGTCCTCCCTGCTCCTGTCTTACGGGGTCCTAAATATTAAAGTAGGGTCCTCCCTGCTCCTGTCTTACGGGGTCCTAAATATTAAAGTAGGGTCCTCCCTGCTCCTGTCTTAGACGGTCCAACATATTAAAGTAGGGTCCTCCCTGCTCCTGTCTTAGACGGTCCAAAATATTAAAGTAGGGTCCTCCCTGCTCCTGTCTTGCGGGGTCCTAAATAGTAAAGTAGGGTCCTCCCTGCTCCTGTCTTAGACGGTCCAAAATATTAAAGTAGGGTCCTCCCTGCTCCTGTCTTATGGGGTGCTAAAGTAGTAGTAACTAGTAAGTAGAAACTAGGATTAGTAAGTAGGAGTAGGAAGTTAAGTCGTGCACAAGGCCGCTTTAATGCACGGGCTTACGTTCAGGGGCCTCCCATGTTCAGGACATTAGCTGAAAATGTATTATTGTTTTGTAACTGGTCAGGTTTTCTGTCTATCACTCTAATCACACGTTACGTGGCTGCTGATTGATTCAAATTAGGAGTGACCCACGTGGCCCCATAGCCTATGGCCCGTGGGCTCACCTATCAGAATGTCTGCAGTTAGTTTGGGGGTGTGTCGGGTGTTCGATGTCCCTTTTTGATTGAGTGACAGCAGGCTAAGTGGAACATGTCAGGGCGGACGTTTGAGAGTGGTGCCCAAAAAAGAAACAAAATTATAAAGAAGGAAGGTTGCGCGAAAAGGAGCTACTAATGAGTATCTACTGGATTTTTTAAACCAGCTGCTGCTGCTGATGATGGACCCAGCACCGGCGGAAGCCCGCTATGTCACACAAGGGGAGGAGCGGAGGAGGCTCACTAAACTCAGTAACGGAGAGTGTGTGCCCAGAGAATGGCTCTGTTATTCACCATCGGCGGGTAGTGTGTTTTGTTTTGCATGCAAAATATTTGGCGAGAACAAGGAAAAGTCAGCATTTTTTAGTGGGGGTTATTTTGACTGGAAACATGCAAATGATCGTATAGCAGAACATGGAAGCTGTGACATTCACAGAAAAGCCATGTTCGCTTATATCAATAGCTTACATTTTCGCTTACATTTTCATATTGCCTCCTCCTCCTCCCCACCACGCCTCCTCTGCCTCCCCACGACGCCTCCTCATCCTCCTCCCCACGCCTCCTCCTCCTCCTCCCCACCAAGCCTCCTTCTCCTCCTCCCCACCATGCCTCCTCCTCCCCACCACGCCTCCTCCTCCTTCTCCCCACCACACCTCCTCCTCCACCCCACCACGCCTCCTTCGCCTTCCCACCACGCCTCCTCCCCACGACGCCTCCTCCTCCTCCCCACCATTCCTCCCCCTCCCCACCACGCCTCCTCCTCCTCCTCCCCACGCCTCCTCCTCCCCACCACACCTCCTCCTCCTCCTCCCCACCAAACCTCCTTCTCCTCCTCCCCACCATGCCTCCTCCTCCTTCTCCCCACCACACCTCCTCCTCCTCCCCACCACACCTCCTCCTCCTCCCCACGCCTCTTCCTCCTCCCCACCAAGCCTCCTTCTCCTCCTCCCCACCACGCCTCCTCCTCCTTCTCCCCACCACACCTCCTCCTCCTCCTCCCCACGCCTCCTCCTCCCCACCACGCCTCCTCCTCCTCCTCCCCACCAAACCTCCTTCTCCTCCTCCCCACCATGCCTCCTCCTCCTTCTCCCCACCACACCTCCTCCTCCTCCCCACCACGCCTCCTCCTCCTCCCCACACCTCTTCCTCCTCCCCACCAAGCCTCCTCCTCCTTCTCCCCACCACACCTCCTCCTCCTCCTCCCCACGCGCCTCCTCCTCCCCACCACGCCTCCTCCTCCTCCTCCCCACCAAGCCTCCTTCTCCTCCTCCCCACCATGCCTCCTCCTCCCCACCATGCCTCCTCCTCCTTCTCCCCACCAAACCTCCTCCTCCTCCCCACCAAGCCTCCTTCTCCTCCTCCCCACCATGCCTCCTCCTCCCCACCACGCCTCCTCCTCCTCCTCCCCACCACGCCTCCTCCTCCTCCTCCCCACCAAGCATCCTCCTCCTTCTCCCCACCATGCCTCCTCCTCCCCACCACGCTTCCTCCTCCTCCTCCCCTCCACGGCTCCTCCTCCTCCTCCCCACCAAGCCTCCTTGTCCTCCTCCCCACCATGCCTCCTCCTCCCAACCACGCCTCCTCCTCCTTCTCCCCACCACACCTCCCCCTCCTCCCCACCACGCCTCCTCCTCCCCACCAAGCCTCCTTTTCCTCCTCCCCACCACGCCTCCTCCTCCCCACCAAGCCTCCTTCTCCTCCTCCCCACCATGCCTCCTCCTCCCCACCACGCCTCCTCCTCCTCCTCCCCACCACGCCTCCTCCTCCTCCCCACCACGCCTCCTCCGCCTCACCACCATGCCTCCTCCTCCATCACAGCGGAGGCACTCAGCAGGAATGCCACCGAGTTATCTTTGTGCTCCCAAGGACAAAGCGGGAGGAACAATGCGTGGCTCATGTTACACCTCCCTTGTTCCACTCCGCCTGTGAGGGACAGCGACAGCCAGGCGACGCGCTCTGATGCACTGGGATCCTCAGGGGTAATATTTCATAAATGTCCTCGCTGCTAAAGCAGGTGGTGCAGCACTGCCAGGGAGAAACCGGTAAACATGTTCTAAAAAGTCTAAATCCTCGGCTAAATTAGTACAATCTGCATAGCGTGACATCATTTACCGTGAATAAATTACACATAGGGTAACCTAGTAATGGGAGGAAAATAATTTATACACAATATATACATTCATATATAGACAGTGATATACACAGTAATAAACACAGTAATATACATAGTAAGATATATATACACAGTCATATATACACCTCACCAGAAAGGTTATGAACATGGAGAGTACTTCTTAAATGTGTTGAACATAGAGAGTACTTCTTAAAGGTGTTGAACATATCGAGTACTTCTTAAAGGTGTTGACCATAGCGAGCACTTCTTAAAGGTGTTGAGCATAGCGAGCACTTCTCAAAGGAGGTGTTGAACATGGAGAGTACTTCTTATAGGTGTTGAACATAGAGAGTACTTCTTAAAGGTGTTGAACATAGAGAGTATTTACACGACACGCGTCAGGAGCAACATGATAGGCTCCGAGGTCTCAAGAGGTTCCTGAGGAGGTGTCGGCTGTCTTCAGGGCCCCCTGGAAGGGAAGAAGCATTCCTTATTATTGTAAACTGTTAACACCTTGGAGAAAGTAGCACACCATCACAGCTATCTTGACCTTTAAGCAGTTAGATACTAGAGGTCATAACCATCAGCACCTTCTTAACATTTAAGTGATACATCTTGTATCTGCTTTATGTTGCTTGATTGGCAAGTATTTATTACTTTGCTTTTTAATGCTTTTTATTGTCTCTGACAATCAAATATGTGTCTACGTAATAATAATTGTAAGTATATTATACTCCTCTCCACTGATACAACCAATAAAAATACACTATAGTCACTAATATTGTATGATTTGTAAACATGGTTTTATTGTCTACTCAATATAGCTGCTGAAACCCCAAGTGAACTGGATTGCATTGAGGAAGGTCAGAAGTTGTCTGTTTTATTTCTGTTTGTCAAGACTTACACCTGCTTCCGAGCCGGGAGTCCCTCTGGTAGAACAATGAAAGGGCAAGGCCTGGCAATCAAATCCACTTCAACAGCACTAAGAGGACCTCAAGAAGAATTTCACAGGTTTATCTTTATCCTCAGGGACAAAGACAAGGAGCCATCAACCACACAGACCTTGTTTTATACTCAGCCTTAACATCTTGATGATTAAATAAGGGTGGCTTTGCCTTTCTAACCCCAAAAACATCTGAAATGTTTGCCTTCTATTTTGTTTGTGAAAATACGCAAAGAAGCAAAAGAATAACCACGGTTTGAATTTAACATGACATTCCAGACCCTCTTTCAACTCCTCTACAGCCTTTCCATATTGGGAACCGAGCAGTTGGCAACAATCTGAAGGTGTTTTTTTTCCAAGTCCTTGTATGCGGTGACAGCATTCTTTATCGGTCAAAGACGTAACCAACACAAAGCCATATGCTGATTGTCTTGTGGTATATCTGAATGATTAATCCCTTTCCCTTGTAAGGATGGCCCACATCCTTTATAAAGAGGGATGGAGACCTGGACCATTGCAGTTACCAGACAGCCAGAAGTTAAGCTCTCCTGGAGACAGTTACCAGGTTTATTACTCATTAGAACTTCAAACTAGATTCCCGGAAGTCAGAAACATCTCCTAGATATCCTTTTAAACAGTTAGGTCTGCATACGTTTGACACTTTGTTGCAGAAATCCATTTCAAGAATTTGCTAAGGTACTGAAAGGTAAGGATTTATTACTGAATTTCATAGCCATGTAATTAATATCACAGCATTAAACAAGTGTCTTTGGTGCGCAGTTACATTTTCACATTTACATTTTTTTCCATTTTCATATTTTTGTTCAGAACACAAAGCCACTATGGGTGATGCCCTCATGGCAGAGTTTGGGACTGCTGCTCCCTTTCTGCGCAAGTCAGACAAGGAACGCTTGGAGGCCCAAACCCGTGCCTTTGACATGAAGAGGGAGTGCTTCGTCCCGGACAGTGAGGTGGAGTATGTCAAGGGCAAAGTCACCAGCAGAGATGGCGACAAAGCCACCGTTGACACTGAAAATGGGAAGGTATGGCAAAGACCCACCATCATTCACGATCAAGTCACAGCAATAATCAGCACACTAATATGACTGTGGTTGACTCTCACTTTAGACGATAACTGTCAAGGAGATTGACGTGCATCCCCAGAACCCGCCAAAGTTTGATAAAATTGAAGACATGGCGATGTTCACCTTCCTCCACGAGCCAGCCGTGCTGTTTAACCTCAAAGAGCGCTACGCAGCCTGGATGATCTATGTGAGTCTCCCAGAACAAAGTCACGGTGAGAATATCCTTGTGACAATACAAAGCATCCACCTGACATGCACGTCTTCCTCAGACCTACTCAGGGCTGTTCTGTGTGACCGTCAACCCATACAAGTGGCTGCCAGTCTACGATCAGTCAGTGGTCAATGCCTACAGAGGCAAGAAGAGGAGTGAAGCCCCCCCTCACATCTTCTCCATCTCTGACAACGCCTACCAGTACATGTTGTCAGGTAGAGAATGTCTTTTCTCACGTGCATTACTTTAACTGTGCTGTGTTGGTATTCATAATTAAAGTAACATTTGGCCCATGCTTTAACAGACAGAGAAAACCAGTCAGTCCTGATCACGTAAGTTCATTGGATGAAGTGGATAAACACATGCCACACATATGTATATCGTTTGTTTGACAACTGCATTTTCATCGCCAGTGGAGAATCCGGTGCTGGGAAGACTGTGAACACCAAGAGAGTTATCCAGTACTTTGCCAGTATTGCTGCTGTTAGTGGAAAGAAGGATGCTGCTGCTGAGAAAAAGGTCTGAATCATATCCAGACTACTTTTTTTTATCATAAAACAACAATTCTTTGTGAAAAGAAGAAATGTAAAACCCATATAGATGAGATCATTCAAGATGTCTAAATTGTAGGGCACTCTGGAGGACCAAATCATCCAGGCCAACCCAGCTCTGGAGGCTTTTGGGAACGCCAAAACCATTAGGAATGATAACTCCTCTAGATTTGTAAGTTTCACCTGTTTTAATACTCAGCGAACACATGTTTGTTATTGTTTGATGTGAAGACATAAAACATTTCCCTAACGCTATTGCAGGGTAAATTCATCCGAATTCATTTTGGAGTGAGTGGTAAATTATCTTCAGCAGATATTGAAACGTGTAAGTCCAAAAATCAGAATATATATATTTAAATCTGTCTTCTTACAATGCATCATTGCTGACATTTATTGTGTGAATGTTTGGGCAGACCTGCTGGAGAAGTCCCGTGTCACGTTTCAGCTGAAGGCTGAAAGAGATTACCACATCTTCTACCAGATTCTGTCTCAAAAGAAACCAGAGCTCCTTGGTATGAGTTGTTGACATACATATTCATTCTGTTAATAGTGGACTGAAAGCAAACTTAAAGATATGGATGTTTTTTTCTCCAGAGATGCTGCTTATCACAACCAACCCCTATGACTACGCCTTCATCTCTCAAGGAGAAATCACTGTAGCCTCAATAAATGATTCTGAGGAGCTGTGTGCTACTGATGTACGAGTCAAGCTCCATCAATTATCAAAATCATCGTAGTATGAGGCACTTCAATTAAACATGCATGCATGCAACATACTACTTCTGTTGCAGGACGCATTTGATGTGCTTGGCTTTACCCAAGAGGAGAAAAACTCAATTTACAAGTTGGTCGGTGCCATCATGCACTATGGAAACATGAGGTTCAAGCAGAAGCAACGAGAGGAGCAGGCAGAGGCTGATGGCACCGAAGGTAAACCTATCTTTAAAAGACAAACAGATGGACATACTTTTAGTATTTTACATCACAGAACTAAATACTACACCATCAACTTGTTTTGCAGATGTTGATAAGGTTTCTTATTTGATGGGCTTAAACTCTGCTGACCTGATTAAGGGGCTGTGTCACCCAAGGGTGAAGGTCGGTAATGAGTGGGTAACCAAAGGTCAGAGTGTGGAGCAGGTTGGTTCTTCCATCATAGTTTTATGACCTTATATATATATATATATATATATATGTGTGTGTGTTATGTAATTTTATTTCCAAAAAAAATCTAAAAGCTTCCTGCAAAATCCTAATTAAAGAAAAAACAAACATCTACTTTGTCAGGTGTACTATTCCATCGGTGCACTGTCCAAGTCAGTGTACGAGAAGATGTTCCTGTGGATGGTTGTGAGAATCAATCAGTCTCTGGATACCAGGCAACCTCGCCAGTACTTCATTGGTGTGCTGGACATTGCTGGGTTTGAAATCTTTGATGTAAATATGGACATGCTCTCTAGATGTGTTGTATAAATGTGGTGAGTATGAGGAGGTCTTCTAACTGCTCCACCGTGTCCTCTCGTTGAAGTTCAACACGTTTGAGCAGCTGTGTATCAACTTCACTAATGAGAAGCTGCAACAGTTCTTCAATCACCACATGTTTGTCCTGGAGCAAGAGGAGTACAAGAAGGAAGGAATTGTTTGGGAGTTCATTGACTTTGGAATGGACTTGGCAGCCTGCATTGAGCTAATAGAAAAGGTGGGTTTATGTGTATGGTTTAAGGACAATTAGCAATTACACATTTCTTCAACTACATATTCACACGATCCATTTGTTTTTTTTCATTTAGCCCATGGGTATCATGTCAATCCTTGAAGAGGAGTGTATGTTCCCCAAAGCCAGTGATGCAACATTCAAAGCCAAGTTGTATGACAATCACCTTGGAAAGAATCCCAACTTCCAGAAACCAAGGATGATTAAGGGAAGACCAGAGGCACATTTCTCCCTGGTTCACTATGCTGGTATTGTTGACTACAACATAGGTAACTGGCTGGTGAAGAACAAGGACCCGCTCAATGAGACTGTGGTGGGACTCTTCCAGAAGTCAAACCTCAAGGTTTTGTCCACCCTCTTCATGGGCTATGCTGGATCAGATGGTATTGTTTTCCTGTTATACATGTCTATGATTTTAGATAAGATTGTGTGAATACTGATGAGGTATTGTGAAACACTCTCCAGCCCAGGATGGTGGGGGTAAGGGAGGAAAGGGGGGTTCAAAGAAGAAAGGTTCATCCTTCCAGACTGTGTCCGCCTTGCACAGGGTAAATAACTTGCACATTTTGCACATTTGCACATCTACTTTGCACAATTTATATCTGCAGATCTATTTTTATTTTTTATATCTACACCTCAGTCAGACTCAGTTACCAATTGCACTGTTCATCTCAATGATGATTACTATGTATGTATATAGGTTTTCATTTTTTCAGTTGATCCGATTCTAAGAGCTTGCAAATAATTTTATCTTAATTTAGGTAAATCTATTTATTGCTTATTGTTTTTTATTGCACTCCTCTATCCCCTTGTACTGCTGGTCAATGTGAATTTCTCCTCAGGGGATTAATAAAGGAATATTTTATCTTATCATATCTTAAGAATACTACCCCATTGCCATGAGTAAATTGATAGGAAATTGCTCCATTCTCCAAATCTTCCATTGTGGCCAACCATTGATGTTTACCTTTGTTGTGCAGGAGAGAACAAAACAAAACAAAAAAACAAAACAGAGAGTACAAAACAAATTGCCATGTTCTGATAATTCTTCCAATAGGAGAATCTGAACAAGCTTATGACCAACTTGAAGTCCACACACCCTCACTTTGTACGCTGCCTCATCCCCAACGAGACCAAGACTCCCGGGGCCATGGATAACCCTTTGGTGATGCACCAGCTCCGCTGTAACGGAGTGCTGGAAGGCATCAGGATCTGTAGGAAGGGCTTCCCCAACAGGATCCAGTACGGGGACTTCAAACAAAGGTGAATGCAGAAAAGGCAAAAATAATCAATCAATTTCTATGAAAAATAAATGATGCATATCTCCATTCAAATGTTGTAGATACCGCATCCTGAACCCCAATGCCATCCCAGAGGGACAGTTTATTGACAACAAGAAGGCAGCAGAAAAACTACTGGGTTCTCTTGACATTGACCATGAGCAGTATAGATTAGGAAACACTAAGGTAGGCCTAATTGTTTGGTAGTAAATTAATAATACTTAAAGAATGAAGCAACTCTAAATATTTAATGTCTCCAATATCTCAAAATGTACATCAGGTGTTCTTCAAAGCGGGTCTTTTGGGTGTTCTTGAGGAGATGAGGGATGATCGCCTGGCTCTCATCATCACTGGAATTCAAGCACGAGCACGTGGCTTACTTGCTCGACTTGAGTTCCAGAAAATTGTTGAGCGCAGGTTAGAGTAACAATCATGCAGTTTGTATTATTATTTCATATGAGAGGTTCTAAAAAATATTGACATGGAATTATTCGCAGGGATGCCTTACTGGTGATCCAGTGGAATGTACGTGCCTTCATGGGTGTCAAGAATTGGCCCTGGATGAAGATGTACTTCAAGATCAAGCCTCTGCTGAAATCAGCTGAGAATGAGAAGGAGATGGCGAACATGAAGGATGAATTCCTCAAGCTAAAGGAAGCATATGCTAAATCCGAGGCCCGCAAGAAGGAGCTGGAAGAAAAGATGGTCTCACTTCTCCAAGAGAAGAATGATCTGCAACTCCAAGTCCAGACTGTCAGTGTTTTTTAAATGTACATATCAACGTTGCTGCGTAAATAATATCCAATTGAATAACAATGCTCCTTGAATGGCCCACAGGAGCAAGACAGTCTCTCAGATGCAGAGGAGCGCTGTGAGGGTCTGATCAAGAGCAAGATCCAGCTCGAGGCCAAATCCAAAGAGCTGACAGAGAGGCTGGAAGATGAAGAAGAGATGAATTCAGAGCTGACTGCTAAGAAGAGGAAGCTGGAAGATGAGTGTTCAGAACTCAAGAAAGACATTGATGACCTGGAGCTCACTCTGGCTAAAGTAGAGAAAGAGAAGCATGCCACCGAGAACAAGGTCTGGTATAAACGTAACTTATTATATTATCCAATAAGATTTGGACTTTAACAATGAGGCATACTGACTTAGAGAAGTGTTTAGGTTAAAAACCTGACCGAGGAGATGGCAGCACTGGATGAAATCATTGCCAAGCTGACTAAAGAGAAAAAGGCTCTTCAGGAGGCTCATCAGCAAACATTGGATGACCTTCAGAGTGAAGAGGATAAAGTCAACACTCTGACCAAGGCCAAATCCAAGCTGGAACAGCAGGTTGATGATGTGAGTAGTCCATGTACCTCTTCATTCGGACTCCATAAGTCAAAGGATTTTCAGATTTTCAATCTGCTATCTGGGGCTAGCCTGGGAATTCCCATGCTGCTTTGCGCGCGATTTCATTCTCACTGCAAAGACAGTCTGGAAACCACCGCCCTTATTTTCCCCTGAGTTAGGGAACCAATCACAGAACGGGGGGGGCAGCAATACGATGACGACGTCTATGCACGACACCGAAGCTTGTAGCGTGTTAATCCAACATGGCAGCGGACACAACGTTACCGTTCGATGCAGCTTTAGAAAGTGTATTAAGTAGCTTTTGTAGCAATTAATTTAATTTTAGTAGCTAATTTTTAGTAGCAATTGGCTATGAATCGCGCGCAAAGCAGCATGTGAAGAACCAGACGCCATTTGATAGACATTCGTAGCGCCCAATAAACGGCTCTAGGCATTCGTAAACCACGCCTCAAATACGAGAAAATGCACACCTAGTTCCCAGACCACCATCTCATCAGATGTGGACGCGTCAGCCAGGCTAATCTGGGGCGGCAATTTAATCAAATCTGCAATCTCTACACCACAACTTTTCAAAAAGCTTGAAGGATCCCTAGAACAAGAGAAGAAGATTAGGATGGACCTTGAGAGAGCCAAGCGAAAGCTGGAGGGAGACCTAAAGCTGACCCAAGAGAGTGTGATGGATCTTGAAAATGACAAGCAACAACTGGAGGAGAGACTCAAAAAGTAAGAACATGCATTGCAGACTACACCTTCCACTGCTACGTGATAGAAATACATAATACCATATAATATCATATCAAAATGTCACTTGTTTTACAGGAAGGACTTTGAGGTTGGCCAACTCAACAGCAAGATTGAGGATGAACAAGCAATGAGTGCTCAGCTCCAGAAGAAACTGAAGGAGCTTCAGGTAATTTCACCTGGGCAAAAACAAGCCCTAATAAGATTTAGACTTATTTAAAGGGGTGTGAATGTAACTAAAAACGACTATTTGTAGGCCCGCATTGAAGAGCTAGAGGAAGAGCTGGAGTCTGAGAGAGCTGCTCGAGCCAAGGTGGAGAAACAGAGGGCAGACCTGGCCAGAGAACTGGAGGAGATCAGTGAGAGGCTGGAGGAGGCTGGTGGAGCCACTGCTGCCCAGATTGAGATGAACAAGAAGAGGGAGGCAGAGTTCCAGAAGATGCGGCGGGACCTTGAAGAGGCCACACTGCAACATGAAGCTACTGCTGCAACTCTGAGGAAGAAGAATGCAGACAGCGTATCTGATCTGGGAGAGCAGATTGACAATCTGCAGAGAGTCAAGCAGAAACTGGAGAAGGAGAAGAGTGAACTCCGACTGGAACTGGATGATGTGTGCTCTACCATGGAGCAGGTCACCAAAGCAAAAGTTAGTCACTATCAGAAAGTGTTTGTCCATCCATCCATCCATTATCGAAACCGCTTATCCTCTACGAGGGTTGCGGGGGGGCTGGAGCCAATCCCAGCTGCAACGGGCGAGAGGCGGGGTACACCCTGGACAGGTCGCCAGCCTATCACAGGGCTAACATATAGAGACATACAACCTTTCACACTCACATACACACCTATGGTCAATTTAGAGACACCAATTAACCTAGTCCCCAACCTGCATGTTTTTGGTCTGTGGGAGGAAGCCGGAGTACACGGAGAGAACCCACGCAAGCACGAAAGTGTTTGTATCGTTGAAAATATGCCTTGGGAGTAATATGTACATATTTACTACAATATAACAAAATGTCAAAACACATTTTCATGAATTACAAAAACCCAACCCATTTTTCAGGGAAACTTGGAGAAAATGTGCCGCACTCTTGAAGATCAGATGAGCGAGTTCAGAACAAAATCTGATGAGGGCCAGCGTGTCATCAATGATTTCACCATGCAGAAAGCAAAGCTTCAAACTGAGAATGGTGGGACACAGGATCACTGGGTCATTAGAACATTAGAATTGAATAAGTTGAATTAAAGTATATGCTTCACAACAGGTGAACTGTCCAGGCAGCTGGAGGAGAAGGATTCTCTTGTCTCCCAGTTGACCAGAGGGAAGCAGTCGTACACCCAGCAGATTGAAGACCTTAAAAGACAGCTGGAAGAGGAAGTCAAGGTATCAGAGCTGATTCGTTATCTGATCAAAACAGACTTTGTATTCACCATGTTTTAACCAACTTGTATGATGACCTGCCAGGCAAAGAATGCACTTGCCCATGCAGTGCAGTCTTCTAGACATGACTGTGACCTTCTGAGGGAGCAGTTTGAGGAGGAGCAGGAGGCCAAGGCTGAACTACAGCGCAGTATGTCCAAGGCCAACTCTGAGGTGGCTCAGTGGAGAACCAAGTATGAAACTGATGCCATCCAGCGCACTGAGGAGCTGGAGGAGGCAAAGTAAGAAACCAAAGAATAAGTAAATACAAAATATAAATATAATAACCTACCTACAATTTCACAATTTTAACTTATCCTTTTGTCTGACAGGAAAAAGCTAGCCCAGCGTCTGCAGGATGCAGAAGAAGCTGTGGAAGCAGTCAATGCTAAATGCTCCTCCCTGGAGAAGACTAAACACAGGCTTCAGGGGGAAATTGAAGATCTTATGGTGGATGTAGAAAGATCAAATGCTGCTGCTGCAGCTCTGGACAAGAAGCAAAGAAACTTTGACAAGGTAATGGAAAATACAACTTAAACGTATACAGTGTATGGAATATGTAAAGATTTTTATTACTTGTGGATTAATCATGCATCTAATGCAATTTAATAACACCAGGTCCTGGCTGAGTGGAAGCAGAAGTTTGAGGAGTCCCAGACTGAGCTGGAGAGTTCACAGAAGGAGGCCAGGTCACTTGGTACTGAGCTCTTCAAGCTCAAGAACTCCTATGAAGAATCTCTGGACCATCTGGAGACCATGAAGAGGGAGAACAAGAACCTCCAAGGTGATAGAGCTCATTCATTCAAATGATGGTTGATTATAGTACAATCATAGTAACACATTACGTAGAAAAAATTTATTCATACTTTCAAAATAGAGGAGATTTCTGACCTGACTGAGCAACTTGGTGAGAGTGGTAAGAGCATTCATGAGCTGGAGAAGATCCGTAAGCAGCTGGAGCAGGAGAAGGCTGAGATACAAGCTGCTCTTGAAGAGGCTGAGGTGAGTTTGATGCATAATCACATTAATATAACATGACATTTTAGATGTAGTTTATTTGGGTGTTTGAATTCAAAAGGATTTTAGTTCATGCTCAAAATCTGCGCTCTGAAAAAGTAATCCTTACTAACAGGGTTCCTTGGAACACGAAGAGGGCAGAATCCTAAGAGCCCAGTTGGAGTTTAACCAGGTGAAGGCAGAAATCGAGCGCAAACTGGCTGAGAAGGATGAAGAGATGGAGCAGGCCAAACGCAATCAACAAAGAGTGGTGGATACCCTGCAAAGCTCCCTGGAGGCCGAGACACGCAGTAGGAATGAGGCCTTCAGAATCAAGAAGAAAATGGAGGGTGATTTAAATGAGATGGAGATCCAGCTCAGCCAGGCCAACAGGCAGGCATCTGAAGCTCAGAAGCAGCTCAAGGGGATCCATGTTCACCTGAAGGTACAATGGACTTTATATCTTTATTCATAGAATGACAAAGTTGAATGAATCCCAAGAGGCATTGAAAGCTTATTTTTTGTCTTTATAGGACTGCCAGCTGCAACTAGATGATGCTCTTCGTGCCACTGATGACCTGAAGGAGAACAATGCCATGGTGGAAAGACGCAACAATCTTCTGCAATCTGAACTTGATGAGCTGAGATCTCTGGTGGAACAGACTGAGAGAGGCCGTAAACTGGCAGAGCAGGAACTGCTGGATGTCAGTGAACGAGTTCAGTTGCTCCACTCTCAGGTAAAGTGAAGTCAAAATGGTAAAATGTCAAAATTTCTGGATTAAATATTACTCACATAAAAATATGTGCTTTATGATTACAGAACACAAGCCTGCTGAACCAGAAGAAGAAACTGGAAGCAGATACAGCTCAGCTTCAGAATGAAGTTGAAGAGGCAGTGCAGGAGTGTAGGAATGCTGAAGAGAAGGCCAAAAAGGCCATTACTGATGCGGCCATGATGGCAGAAGAGCTGAAGAAGGAGCAGGACACCAGCGCCCACATGGAGCGCATGAAGAAGAACATGGAGCAGACCATCAAAGACCTGCAGCACCGCCTGGATGAAGCTGAGCAGATCGCCATGAAGGGCGGCAAGAAGCAGGTCCAGAAGCTGGAGTCCAGGGTGGGTCCACAGATCATTGATGTCTCCATTCACACATGGTGGTGGTGGGAGTGTTTCTCAGTATGAACCTCAAGGTGACCATGCTGACGTTGTTTGTCTCATAAGGTGCGGGAGCTGGAAGCCGAAGTGGAACTCGAGCAACGGAAGAGCAATGACTCGATTAAAGGAGTCCGCAAATATGAGAGACGCATCAAGGAACTTACCTATCAGGTACACTGTGATAATGAACTGTGATTATGATTATATCTATCAGGTACACTGTTATAATGAACTATGTTCATGGCTATACCTATTAGGTACCCTGTGATAATGAAGTGCATTGATGATTATACATTTATAATGAACTACAGTTATAGTTCCACAATGAGTGCTCTCATTTCTTTTACTTGTACTTTTCATCAAGACTGAGGAAGATCGCAAGAATTTAGCTCGTCTCCAGGACCTGGTGGATAAACTCCAGCTGAAGGTCAAGTCCTACAAGAGAACGGCCGAGGAGGCGGTGAGTAGAGACGTTTGATGGGATAATAATGGGATATTTTGGCCATGGTCATGTGCTCCCAATACAATTCACTTTAATGTGTTCCTAGGAGGAACAAGCCAACAACAACTTGGGTAAACTCCGCAAGCTGCAGCATGAGATGGATGAAGCCGAAGAGAGGGCCGACATCGCCGAGTCCCAGGTCAACAAGCTGAAGGCCAAGAGTCGGGATACTGGTTCTAAGGTCCGTGCTGTTTGATTCTGCACCAAGTCTCTGACATGATAAATATACCTGTTCTTCAGATACTGATGGTCTGTTTTCATGGTCTCCAGAAAGGACATGATGAAGAGTGAGACTACAGCACGGTTCACCACAACTCACAATGGCAGTTCCTCTCTCTACACACGTGTGTGTGTGTGTGTGTGTGTGTGTGTGAAAGAGAAGGAGGCAGAATGCAGACTGGAAGCAGAATGCAGAACATGTGCATTCAGCTTCCCCTTCCCAATTTCCCTTATGGGATTGATAACGTTTTATCTTATCTTCTATCTTTTATCTTATCTTCGTGTTGTATTTATACTATTCAAAATAAAACTTAGTGCAGAATGCAATCACTACATGTCTTTTCATTGAATTTTATATTTTTGTTGTTAAGATACATAGCGTGTTATCGTCAAGTGGGATAATATATTGTTTTGTTATATCATAGACAATGACAATGTGGTGCTGAAACAGTAGTTTCAGCCACTATTTTACTCTTTAAGAATTACTCTTTTGATCCCGTGAGGGAAATTTGGTCTCTGCATTTAACCCAATCGTGAATTAGTGGAAATACACTCAGCACACAGTGATGGTGAGGCACACGGTGAGGTGAAGCACACTAATCCCGAGGCAGTGAGCTGCCAACAGCGGCACTCGGGGAGCAGTGAGGGGTTAGGTGCCTTGCTCACAGGCACTTCAGCCGTTCGTACTGGTCACTAGTCGTTCGTACTCCAACCGGCAACCCTCCGGTTACAAGTCCGAAGCCCTAACCAGTAGGCCGTGGCTGCCCCCCGGCTGCCTCTCTTGCTGCTCTAAACATCTTGCTTGGTGTGTCAGATGTTGAGTCATCTGGGGAGGAGGAAGAAGCCAGGGAGAACCAGGGGAGGAGGAAGAAGCCATGACCACCAGTCAAACTGGTCAGCTAAACAACGGTAAATTACTGGCAGAACTGATTAGCAACAACATCACGCCACCAGCACCTACAGCAACGCTCACCTTTATGCAAAATGTAATAAACGTATCAGTTTTCTTCAGTCTTCTAAGACGTAAAGTGACTCATGATTAACAATTAATAATAAAGCAGGTAGGTGACGTTAAATATTTGGTGTGTTGCCATGCGTAATCACCGCATGTGGTGAGTGTAGTGAGTAGACCAGCTGGGGGGGTTATGATTGCACATCAGCATTCATAGACATTATAAAAATAAAAATCATAAAATAGAAATAGGCTAATGTTAATTCAAAAGTATAACAAAATGATTTAAATAAATCATAAATGTAGTTTGCTTCTTTCTTTATTTTCAGCCAAAAACATTATTAGCAATTGACAGAATACAAAGTACAAAATGAACACAATGGTAGTTTTATTGAGTCAGAAATTAAACACATCATACATGTACTATACATGTACTATACATGTACAGTACATGTACTATATATGCACTATTCATGCACTATACATGTATAGTACAAATATTGTCCATGTATAGTACATGTACTATACATGCACGATACGTGTACTATACATGTATAGTCATGCATTGCTTCTGATGAAAAAGTGTTATTGGTATTCGTTAATGCTCTAGTTGTGTTTTCAGTTCTTCAGCTCAGCTCACCTACTATTATCACAAGAGGGGGGCAATGGTAGCCATAGCATTAAGGAAAACGTGAAACGTGTTGAACCATAATCAGTGAGAGTTGGATTGTTTGATTATTTATTTCTTCATGATGGGAACATTGTGTCAGACCAAATAAAGAAGTCCTACCTTGTGATTGCTTGGAGTAAGAACTTAAACCTGTCTGCATGTTTTATTGTACCTCCCCTCTTCTACCCACTGAACCGTGTGTCTAGCACAAAATGTTTGTTGTGGTTCTGTTCAAATATGTTTCATTCTTCCATCTGAAATGTGATTATTGATTATTTTATATATTCATGAGGTGCATATCCTCTGTAAAAACATAAAGCTTCGTGCCTGTGTGTCCTCTGTGGGGCCATCTGTCCCCCCCGCCTCGCGGGCTCTCAGCCACCAGCTCGTCTGTCAGAAGACAGAGGAGGAGGCTGGGAGGCGGTGACGTCATTGTGGTGTCGGAAGCATTTCTGCAATGAGTCGGCAAGACAGCTGAGTATGGAGGGCCTCCTAAGATAGAGCGGTATGTTCACCCTGGAAGCTCTGCTATGAACCTCAAGGTTAGAGACGGGCTCTGTGCACACGAGGTGTGAAGTTGTGAAGGTTCAGAGGGGGGGAAAGTAAAATGAAACCCTTTGGCAAGCCCAGTGAAGGGTGAAGCACTTTCCTCTTATGATGTATAGAACCATATTAATACCTTGTAGACACCTCACACTTTCTCCTGCTGAACAAACATGACACTCGACAGTCATCTTGACCTATGGCTGTTAAGAAGTTGTAAATCCAACAGGACCACACTGCTCCTTAACTCACCACCTTATTATGCATCACTTGGCCTCTCTCAAGTTCTTACATCCTTTGCGTCTGTGGAATCATCATGGAAATGCTTTCATGTTGAATGTCTTAAGATGACTCGGTTAGAATATACCTGATTCATTTCTGTTTCACTCAAAATATTTTATTCTATTTTGAGGAGATGTATATACAGTACAAGCTAACCTAATGAATCTGTGGCCATTTAATGTCACCAACACAATAAATCCAGGCGATATGCTCTTGGAACTGAATCCAAAATGTATCATATTTTGTTTTATTAAAAACATTCTGCCTCCATGCCTTTCTCCATCGACATCCTCAGAGTGAATATCAGGGAAATTGATCAGGACAAGGCGTGGTGGCCCCCCCATGAGCCCATGGTCCAAATCAGGAGAGGGCTGGATGGCGGCTAAAAATGTAGTCAGTGTTCAGGTCACCCCTCCCCCCCCCCACCCTCCCAGACAATAGAGCACGAGGGCTTTTGTTATCTTGTGACACACGGCAATCAAACTAAGGCCCTACCTCCATATTTGGATTTATAGAGCCTTATAAAAAGAGTTAAACAGGCACAAGAGTCTCAGCTTCAATCCATCAGGACCCTAGTCTGCCTAGAGGGAGCACAGACCAGCACCGGCCACAGCACAACCTCAAAGGCTTCATCAGATCAGCCTTTTTGGGGTCACAGCCCTCTTGAAACTAACCTAGTACAAGTATGTATTGCCTTCCTTTGTTTTGGGTGATAATTGAATCCTTATGATCTTTTACTGAAAACAAATAATCATGGACCACAAGTACTGACCAAAGATGTTGTTTCCAGGCAGAACCTTGCGGCGTTAACCATGGGAGATGCTCTGATGGCTGAGTTCGGGGTGGCCGCCCCGTTTCTCAGGAAGTCCGACAGGGAGCGCTTGGAGGCTCAGACCCGGCTCTTCGACATGAAGAAAGAATGCTTTGTGCCGGACCCGGAGGTGGAGTTCGTCAAGGCCAAGATCAGTTCAAGAGATGGCGACAAAGTCACCGTGGAAACTGAGTTTGGAAAGGTATTTTTTCTTCCAACCACAAACGTCTCCGTTTGGGATTAATATTCCGATCAAGTGAAGTTGTGGCTTCACCCGATACTCTTAGATGTATCGTATCTCAGATGCCTGTATCACAGACCACATTTGACATTTGACAAGACATTGAAATCAGAAGCATGTAGAAGCATGTACTCCAGAAACAAGCCTTAATATTTTCTATATTATAGTGTGAACAGGGTGCATAATTATGTTATAATGAAGAACTACTTATATGAAAAGTTTTGTTTAGTGTAAGAGACTTTTGCATATTACATCTCTTGAGGTTTGTGCAGTCATGCAGCTAAAGGACTAGAGTAAACAACCAACTGTGTGTCCTGTGTTCTGTAACCCACCAGACCGTCACTGTCAAGGAGATTGACGTGCATCCCCAGAACCCGCCCAAGTACGATAAAATTGAAGACATGGCAATGTTCACCTTCCTCCACGAGCCAGCCGTGCTGTTTAACCTCAAAGAGCGCTACGCAGCCTGGATGATCTACGTGAGTCTCCCAGAACAAAGTCAAGGTGAGAATATCCTTGTGACAATACAAAGCATCCACCTGACATGCACGTCTTCCTCAGACCTACTCAGGGCTGTTCTGTGTGACCGTCAACCCATACAAGTGGCTGCCAGTCTACGATCAATCAGTGGTCAACGCCTACAGAGGCAAGAAGAGGAGTGAAGCTCCCCCTCACATCTTCTCCATCTCTGACAACGCCTACCAGTACATGTTGTCAGGTAAACATGCACATGGAAAACTTCATCATGTACTTTCTACTATTTTTTCTATGTTTATTATGCCTAATTTTCCCCCTCACAGACAGAGAAAATCAGTCCGTTTTGATCACGTAAGTGAACATCTGATTTATGAATTGAGAATCCATTTATTTTTACACATGGCAAGTGGCATTAAACATTCAGGGGTCAATCTTAAT
>JAXIVH010000798.1:0-2500 GCA_036785325.1 Urophycis tenuis
CCATGGGCTGAGGCCCCCCCATCAGACCCCCGGGTCTGGGCCAGGTCCCAGGGCTCCCAGGGCCCCACACCGGCCTGGTCCCCCACGCTTGCGGGCTACACATCTGCCCGGACCACCACGGACCACCGTGGACCACTATGGGTAGGCCCCGCTCACCCTGGGTCCGTGCGAAAAGGCCCAGGGCCCAGGGCCCCCTATGGGCCTATAGGGCCGGGGCCACCTTGGTCCCCCATGGGCTGAGGCCCCCCCATCGGACCCCCGGGGGTGGGCCAGGTCCCAGGGGTCCCAGGGCCCCACACCGGCCTGGTCCCCCACGCTTGCGGGCTTCATATCTGCTTGGACCACCACGGACCACCATGGACCACTATGGGTAGGCCCCGCTCACCCTGGGTCCGTGCGAAAAGCCCCCGGGCCCAGGGCCCCCTATGGGCCTATAGGGCCGGGACCACCTCGGTCCCCCATGGGCTGAGGCCCCCCCATCGGACCCCCGGGGGTGGGCCAGGTCCCAGGGGTCCCAGGGCCCCACACCGGCCTGGTCCCCCACGGTTGCGGGCTTCATATCTGCTTGGACCACCACGGACCACCATGGACCACTATGGGTAGGCCCCGCTCACCCTGGGTCCATGCGAAAAGGCCCAGGGCCCAGGCTCCCCTATGGGCCTATAAGGCCGGGACCACCTTGGTCCCCCATGGGCTGAGGCCCCCCCATCGGACCCCCGGGGGTGGGCCAGGTCCCAGGGGTCCCAGGGCCCCACACCGGCCTGGTCCCCCATGGTTGTGGGCTTCATATCTGCTTGGACCACCACGGACCACCATGGACCACTATGGGTAGGCCCCGCTCACCCTGGGTCCACGCGAAAAGGCCCAGGGCCCAGGCTCCCCTATGGGCCTATAGGGCCGGGACCACCTTGGTCCCCCATGGGCTGAGGCCCCCCCATCGGACCCCCGGGGGTGGGCCAGGTCCCAGGGCTCCCAGGGCCCCGCACCGGCCTGGTCCCCCATGGTTGTGGGCTTCATATCTGCTTGGACCACCACGGACCACTATGGGTAAGCCCCATTCACAATGGGCCTAGCTGAAAACGATGAAAATATTCAAAGTGTCCCAGCGGACCACCATGGTCAGGGCTGGACCACCATGGGGCTGGACCACCATGGGTTGGATCACCATGGGCCCGGACCACCATGGGTACGGACCACCATGGGTAACTCTGAAAGAGGTGAAAAATATTCTAAGTGTCGAGCTGGACCACCATGAGACTCAGTGGACCACCATGGGGCTGGACCACCATGGGTTGGATCACCATGGGCCCGGACCACCATGGGTACGGACCACCATGGGTAACTCTGAAAGAGGTGAAAAATATTCTAAGTGTCGAGCTGGACCACCATGAGACTCAGTGGACCACCATGGGGCTGGACCACCATGGGTTGGATCACCATGGGCCCGGACCACCATGGGTACGGACCACCATGGGTAACTCTGAAAGTGGTGAAAAATATTCTAAGTGTCGAGCTGGACCACCATGGGAAACTCTGAAAGTGGTGAAAAATATTCTAAGTGTCGAGCTGGACCACCATGGGAAACTCTGAAAGTGGTGGAAAATATTCTAAGTGTCGAGCTGGACCACCATGGGAAACTCTGAAAGTGGTGGAAAATATTCTAAGTGTCGAGCTGGACCACCATGGGAAACTCTGAAAGTGGTGGAAAATATTCTAAGTGTCGAGCTGGACCACCATGGGAAACTCTGAAAGTGGTGAAAATATTCTAAGTGTCGAGCTGGACCACCATGGGCAACTCTGAAAGTGGTGAAAAATATTCTAAGTGTCGAGCTGGACCACCATGGGAAACTCTGAAAATGTGGAAAATATTCTAAGTGTCGAGCAGATCACCATGGGACACCCTCAAAATGTTGAAAATATTCTAAGTGTCGAGTGGATCACCATGGGCTCACCCAAAGAGTGGATCACCATGGGCCCCATTCATTTCAATGGGATTTGGATCACCATGGGCTTACTCGCAAAGTTGACTCAATTCTCTGAGTCAAGGCGTGCGAATTTTGTGAGGCGAGTTGAGCACCTCCCGCAGCATATATAGGAGAGGCACTTTCGAAGCTTCTTCCATGGAGTTCGAATGAGGTTTCTTATCCGAGATGACCTCGCCTCTCCCGGACACGGCAAGAGAGGGACGCCCCGGTGAGGGCCTCCAGGGTGGCCACGCTCCACCCCGACAGGCTCCTCACACCAGCGTCCCCCCAGACCCCCCGGACCCCCCCGGACCCGGTCTCCCAACGTTTTGGAGGACCGGTGAATAACTCACGTTTGAAAGAGACCCGAGTCGCCCCGTCTGCCCAGGTTGTCCTACCAGGCCGGGCCGTGGTTGAGGAGAGTCCGGAGCCCGACGAAGACGCACCCGCCCCGGGTTGTGGCCTAAGTCGATCCGGTCCCCCCGATCGCCACGGTTCTTCCGAAGCGTACGTTTCTCAAACAGCCGATTTTACCA
>JAXIVH010000798.1:12500-17500 GCA_036785325.1 Urophycis tenuis
GTCCGTGCGAAAAGCCCCCGGGCCCAGGGCCCCCTATGGGCCTATAGGGCCGGGACCACCTTGGTCCCCCATGGGCTGAGGCCCCCCCATCGGACCCCCGGGGGTGGGCCAGGTCCCAGGGCTCCCAGGGCCCCACACCGGCCTGGTCCCCCACGGTGGCGGGCTTCATATCTGCGTGGACCACCACGGACCACCATGGACCACTATGGGTAGGCCCAGCTCACCCTGGGTCCATGCGAAAAGCCCCCGGGCCCAGGCTCCCCTATGGGCCTATAGGGCCGGGACCACCTTGATCCCCCATGGGCTGAGGCCCCCCCATCGGACCCCCGGGGGTGGGCCAGGTCCCAGGGGTCCCAGGGCCCCACACCGGCCTGGTCCCCCACGCTTGCGGGCTACACATCTGCCCAGACCACCATGGACCACTATGGGTAGGCCCCGCTCACCCTGGGTCCATGTGAAAAGGCCCAGGGCCCAGGGCCCCCTATGGGCCTATAGGGCCGGGGCCACCTTGGTCCCCCATGGGCTGAGGCCCCCCCATCAGACCCCCGGGGGTGGGCAAGGTCCCAGGGGTCCCAGGGCCCCACACCGGCCTGGTCCCCCACGCTTGCGGGCTTCATATCTGCTTGGACCACCACGGACCACCGTGGACCACTATGGGTAGGCCCCGCTCACCCTGGGTCCGTGCGAAAAGGCCCAGGGCCCAGGGCCCCCTATGGGCCTATAGGGCCGGGGCCACCTTGGTCCCCCATGGGCTGAGGCCCCCCCATCGGACCCCCGGGGGTGGGCCAGGTCCCAGGGCTCCCAGGGCCCCACACCGGCCTGGTCCCCCACGCTTGCGGGCTACACATCTGCCCGGACCACCACGGACCACCGTGGACCACTATGGGTAGGCCCCGCTCACCCTGGGTCCGTGCGAAAAGGCCCAGGGCCCAGGGCCCCCTATGGGCCTATAGGGCCGGGGCCACCTTGGTCCCCCATGGGCTGAGGCCCCCCCATCGGACCCCCGGGGGTGGGCCAGGTCCCAGGGCTCCCAGGGCCCCACACCGGCCTGGTCCCCCACGGTTGCGGGCTTCATATCTGCGTGGACCACCACGGACCACCGTGGACCACTATGGGTAGGCCCCGCTCACCCTGGGTCCGTGCGAAAAGGCCCAGGGCCCAGGGCCCCCTATGGGCCTATAGGGCCGGGGCCACCTTGGTCCCCCATGGGCTGAGGCCCCCCCATCGGACCCCCGGGGGTGGGCCAGGTCCCAGGGCTCCCAGGGCCCCACACCGGCCTGGTCCCCCACGGTTGCGGGCTACACATCTGCGTGGACCACGGACCACCACGGACCACCGTGGACCACTATGGGTAGGCCCCGCTCACCCTGGGTCCGTGCGAAAAGCCCCCGCTCACCGTGGGTCCGTGCGAAAAGCCCCCGCTCACCGTGGGTCCGTGCGAAAAGCCCCCGGGCCCAGGGCCCCCTATGGGCCTATAGGGCCGGGACCACCTTGATCCCCCATGGGCTGAGAACCCCCCATCGGACCCCCGGGGGTGGGCAAGGTCCCAGGGGTCCCAGGGCCCCACACCGGCCTGGTCCCCCACGCTTGCGGGCTTCATATCTGCTTGGACCACCACGGACCACCGTGGACCACTATGGGTAGGCCCCGCTCACCCTGGGTCCGTGCGAAAAGGCCCAGGGCCCAGGGCCCCCTATGGGCCTATAGGGCCGGGGCCACCTTGGTCCCCCATGGGCTGAGGCCCCCCCATCGGACCCCCGGGGGTGGGCCAGGTCCCAGGGCTCCCAGGGCCCCACACCGGCCTGGTCCCCCACGGTTGCGGGCTACACATCTGCGTGGACCACGGACCACCACGGACCACCGTGGACCACTATGGGTAGGCCCCGCTCACCCTGGGTCCGTGCGAAAAGCCCCCGCTCACCGTGGGTCCGTGCGAAAAGCCCCCGCTCACCGTGGGTCCGTGCGAAAAGCCCCCGGGCCCAGGGCCCCCTATGGGCCTATAGGGCCGGGACCACCTTGATCCCCCATGGGCTGAGAACCCCCCATCGGACCCCCGGGGGTGGGCAAGGTCCCAGGGGTCCCAGGGCCCCACACCGGCCTGGTCCCCCACGCTTGCGGGCTTCATATCTGCTTGGACCACCACGGACCACCATGGACCACTATGGGTAGGCCCCGCTCACCCTGGGTCCGTGCGAAAAGCCCCCGGGCCCAGGGCCCCCTATGGGCCTATAGGGCCGGGGCCACCTTGGTCCCCCATGGGCTGAGGCCCCCCCATCAGACCCCCGGGTCTGGGCCAGGTCCCAGGGCTCCCAGGGCCCCACACCGGCCTGGTCCCCCACGCTTGCGGGCTACACATCTGCCCGGACCACCACGGACCACCGTGGACCACTATGGGTAGGCCCCGCTCACCCTGGGTCCGTGCGAAAAGGCCCAGGGCCCAGGGCCCCCTATGGGCCTATAGGGCCGGGGCCACCTTGGTCCCCCATGGGCTGAGGCCCCCCCATCGGACCCCCGGGGGTGGGCCAGGTCCCAGGGGTCCCAGGGCCCCACACCGGCCTGGTCCCCCACGCTTGCGGGCTTCATATCTGCTTGGACCACCACGGACCACCATGGACCACTATGGGTAGGCCCCGCTCACCCTGGGTCCGTGCGAAAAGCCCCCGGGCCCAGGGCCCCCTATGGGCCTATAGGGCCGGGACCACCTCGGTCCCCCATGGGCTGAGGCCCCCCCATCGGACCCCCGGGGGTGGGCCAGGTCCCAGGGGTCCCAGGGCCCCACACCGGCCTGGTCCCCCACGGTTGCGGGCTTCATATCTGCTTGGACCACCACGGACCACCATGGACCACTATGGGTAGGCCCCGCTCACCCTGGGTCCATGCGAAAAGGCCCAGGGCCCAGGCTCCCCTATGGGCCTATAAGGCCGGGACCACCTTGGTCCCCCATGGGCTGAGGCCCCCCCATCGGACCCCCGGGGGTGGGCCAGGTCCCAGGGGTCCCAGGGCCCCACACCGGCCTGGTCCCCCATGGTTGTGGGCTTCATATCTGCTTGGACCACCACGGACCACCATGGACCACTATGGGTAGGCCCCGCTCACCCTGGGTCCACGCGAAAAGGCCCAGGGCCCAGGCTCCCCTATGGGCCTATAGGGCCGGGACCACCTTGGTCCCCCATGGGCTGAGGCCCCCCCATCGGACCCCCGGGGGTGGGCCAGGTCCCAGGGCTCCCAGGGCCCCGCACCGGCCTGGTCCCCCATGGTTGTGGGCTTCATATCTGCTTGGACCACCACGGACCACTATGGGTAAGCCCCATTCACAATGGGCCTAGCTGAAAACGATGAAAATATTCAAAGTGTCCCAGCGGACCACCATGGTCAGGGCTGGACCACCATGGGGCTGGACCACCATGGGTTGGATCACCATGGGCCCGGACCACCATGGGTACGGACCACCATGGGTAACTCTGAAAGAGGTGAAAAATATTCTAAGTGTCGAGCTGGACCACCATGAGACTCAGTGGACCACCATGGGGCTGGACCACCATGGGTTGGATCACCATGGGCCCGGACCACCATGGGTACGGACCACCATGGGTAACTCTGAAAGAGGTGAAAAATATTCTAAGTGTCGAGCTGGACCACCATGAGACTCAGTGGACCACCATGGGGCTGGACCACCATGGGTTGGATCACCATGGGCCCGGACCACCATGGGTACGGACCACCATGGGTAACTCTGAAAGTGGTGAAAAATATTCTAAGTGTCGAGCTGGACCACCATGGGAAACTCTGAAAGTGGTGAAAAATATTCTAAGTGTCGAGCTGGACCACCATGGGAAACTCTGAAAGTGGTGGAAAATATTCTAAGTGTCGAGCTGGACCACCATGGGAAACTCTGAAAGTGGTGGAAAATATTCTAAGTGTCGAGCTGGACCACCATGGGAAACTCTGAAAGTGGTGGAAAATATTCTAAGTGTCGAGCTGGACCACCATGGGAAACTCTGAAAGTGGTGAAAATATTCTAAGTGTCGAGCTGGACCACCATGGGCAACTCTGAAAGTGGTGAAAAATATTCTAAGTGTCGAGCTGGACCACCATGGGAAACTCTGAAAATGTGGAAAATATTCTAAGTGTCGAGCAGATCACCATGGGACACCCTCAAAATGTTGAAAATATTCTAAGTGTCGAGTGGATCACCATGGGCTCACCCAAAGAGTGGATCACCATGGGCCCCATTCATTTCAATGGGATTTGGATCACCATGGGCTTACTCGCAAAGTTGACTCAATTCTCTGAGTCAAGGCGTGCGAATTTTGTGAGGCGAGTTGAGCACCTCCCGCAGCATATATAGGAGAGGCACTTTCGAAGCTTCTTCCATGGAGTTCGAATGAGGTTTCTTATCCGAGATGACCTCGCCTCTCCCGGACACGGCAAGAGAGGGACGCCCCGGTGAGGGCCTCCAGGGTGGCCACGCTCCACCCCGACAGGCTCCTCACACCAGCGTCCCCCCAGACCCCCCGGACCCCCCCGGACCCGGTCTCCCAACGTTTTGGAGGACCGGTGAATAACTCACGTTTGAAAGAGACCCGAGTCGCCCCGTCTGCCCAGGTTGTCCTACCAGGCCGGGCCGTGGTTGAGGAGAGTCCGGAGCCCGACGAAGACGCACCCGCCCCGGGTTGTGGCCTAAGTCGATCCGGTCCCCCCGATCGCCACGGTTCTTCCGAAGCGTACGTTTCTCAAACAGCCGATTTTACCAAACACCGTTTGTCAGAGTGAGGAGCGGCCGGCGTCGGCCCTCCCCGGCGGCACGGTGCACACCCCAGACCCGAGCCCAGCCCCCCAGGACCGGACCCGAGGGGGAACAGCCGTCGGATCGAACCAACGGACGGTAGGAGGGATGCAGGCTGGCCAGCCGGCCCTGGCATGACCCGACGGTGGTGCGCACTCACCAGGGTCGACCGCCGGGGCCCCGCGGCGCACCCCAGACTACCGTACCGGGTCCG
>JAXIVH010000798.1:27500-32500 GCA_036785325.1 Urophycis tenuis
CCCAGGCTCCCCTATGGGCCTATAGGGCCGGGACCACCTTGATCCCCCATGGGCTGAGGCCCCCCCATCGGACCCCCGGGGGTGGGCCAGGTCCCAGGGGTCCCAGGGCCCCACACCGGCCTGGTCCCCCACGCTTGCGGGCTACACATCTGCCCAGACCACCATGGACCACTATGGGTAGGCCCCGCTCACCCTGGGTCCATGTGAAAAGGCCCAGGGCCCAGGGCCCCCTATGGGCCTATAGGGCCGGGGCCACCTTGGTCCCCCATGGGCTGAGGCCCCCCCATCAGACCCCCGGGGTGTGGGCAAGGTCCCAGGGGTCCCAGGGCCCCACACCGGCCTGGTCCCCCACGCTTGCGGGCTTCATATCTGCTTGGACCACCACGGACCACCATGGACCACTATGGGTAGGCCCCGCTCACCCTGGGTCCGTGCGAAAAGCCCCCGGGCCCAGGGCCCCCTATGGGCCTATAGGGCCGGGGCCACCTTGGTCCCCCATGGGCTGAGGCCCCCCCATCAGACCCCCGGGTCTGGGCCAGGTCCCAGGGCTCCCAGGGCCCCACACCGGCCTGGTCCCCCACGCTTGCGGGCTACACATCTGCCCGGACCACCACGGACCACCGTGGACCACTATGGGTAGGCCCCGCTCACCCTGGGTCCGTGCGAAAAGGCCCAGGGCCCAGGGCCCCCTATGGGCCTATAGGGCCGGGGCCACCTTGGTCCCCCATGGGCTGAGGCCCCCCCATCGGACCCCCGGGGGTGGGCCAGGTCCCAGGGCTCCCAGGGCCCCACACCGGCCTGGTCCCCCACGCTTGCGGGCTTCATATCTGCTTGGACCACCACGGACCACCGTGGACCACTATGGGTAGGCCCCGCTCACCCTGGGTCCGTGCGAAAAGCCCCCGGGCCCAGGGCCCCCTATGGGCCTATAGGGCCGGGACCACCTTTGTCCCCCATGGGCTGAGGCCCCCCCATCGGACCCCCGGGGGTGGGCCAGGTCCCAGGGCTCCCAGGGCCCCACACCGGCCTGGTCCCCCACGTTTGCGGGCTTCATATCTGCTTGGACCACCACGGACCACCATGGACCACTATGGGTAGGCCCCGCTCACCCTGGGTCCGTGCGAAAAGGCCACGGGCCCAGGGCCCCCTGTGGGCCTATAGGGCCGGGACCACCTTGGTCCCCCATGGGCTGAGGCCCCCCCATCGGACCCCCGGGGGTGGGCCAGGTCCCAGGGCTCCCAGGGCCCCACACCGGCCTGGTCCCCCACGGTGGCGGGCTTCATATCTGCGTGGACCACCACGGACCACCATGGACCACTATGGGTAGGCCCAGCTCACCCTGGGTCCATGCGAAAAGCCCCCGGGCCCAGGCTCCCCTATGGGCCTATAGGGCCGGGACCACCTTGATCCCCCATGGGCTGAGGCCCCCCCATCGGACCCCCGGGGGTGGGCCAGGTCCCAGGGGTCCCAGGGCCCCACACCGGCCTGGTCCCCCACGCTTGCGGGCTACACATCTGCCCAGACCACCATGGACCACTATGGGTAGGCCCCGCTCACCCTGGGTCCATGTGAAAAGGCCCAGGGCCCAGGGCCCCCTATGGGCCTATAGGGCCGGGGCCACCTTGGTCCCCCATGGGCTGAGGCCCCCCCATCAGACCCCCGGGGGTGGGCAAGGTCCCAGGGGTCCCAGGGCCCCACACCGGCCTGGTCCCCCACGCTTGCGGGCTTCATATCTGCTTGGACCACCACGGACCACCATGGACCACTATGGGTAGGCCCCGCTCACCCTGGGTCCGTGCGAAAAGCCCCCGGGCCCAGGGCCCCCTATGGGCCTATAGGGCCGGGGCCACCTTGGTCCCCCATGGGCTGAGGCCCCCCCATCAGACCCCCGGGGGTGGGCCAGGTCCCAGGGCTCCCAGGGCCCCACACCGGCCTGGTCCCCCACGGTGGCGGGCTTCATATCTGCGTGGACCACCACGGACCACCATGGACCACTATGGGTAGGCCCAGCTCACCCTGGGTCCATGCGAAAAGCCCCCGGGCCCAGGCTCCCCTATGGGCCTATAGGGCCGGGACCACCTTGATCCCCCATGGGCTGAGGCCCCCCCATCGGACCCCCGGGGGTGGGCCAGGTCCCAGGGGTCCCAGGGCCCCACACCGGCCTGGTCCCCCACGCTTGCGGGCTACACATCTGCCCAGACCACCATGGACCACTATGGGTAGGCCCCGCTCACCCTGGGTCCATGTGAAAAGGCCCAGGGCCCAGGGCCCCCTATGGGCCTATAGGGCCGGGGCCACCTTGGTCCCCCATGGGCTGAGGCCCCCCCATCAGACCCCCGGGGGTGGGCAAGGTCCCAGGGGTCCCAGGGCCCCACACCGGCCTGGTCCCCCACGCTTGCGGGCTTCATATCTGCTTGGACCACCACGGACCACCATGGACCACTATGGGTAGGCCCCGCTCACCCTGGGTCCGTGCGAAAAGCCCCCGGGCCCAGGGCCCCCTATGGGCCTATAGGGCCGGGGCCACCTTGGTCCCCCATGGGCTGAGGCCCCCCCATCAGACCCCCGGGTCTGGGCCAGGTCCCAGGGCTCCCAGGGCCCCACACCGGCCTGGTCCCCCACGCTTGCGGGCTACACATCTGCCCGGACCACCACGGACCACCGTGGACCACTATGGGTAGGCCCCGCTCACCCTGGGTCCGTGCGAAAAGGCCCAGGGCCCAGGGCCCCCTATGGGCCTATAGGGCCGGGGCCACCTTGGTCCCCCATGGGCTGAGGCCCCCCCATCGGACCCCCGGGGGTGGGCCAGGTCCCAGGGCTCCCAGGGCCCCACACCGGCCTGGTCCCCCACGCTTGCGGGCTTCATATCTGCTTGGACCACCACGGACCACCGTGGACCACTATGGGTAGGCCCCGCTCACCCTGGGTCCGTGCGAAAAGCCCCCGGGCCCAGGGCCCCCTATGGGCCTATAGGGCCGGGACCACCTTTGTCCCCCATGGGCTGAGGCCCCCCCATCGGACCCCCGGGGGTGGGCCAGGTCCCAGGGGTCCCAGGGCCCCACACCGGCCTGGTCCCCCACGGTTGCGGGCTTCATATCTGCTTGGACCACCACGGACCACCATGGACCACTATGGGTAGGCCCCGCTCACCCTGGGTCCATGCGAAAAGGCCCAGGGCCCAGGCTCCCCTATGGGCCTATAAGGCCGGGACCACCTTGGTCCCCCATGGGCTGAGGCCCCCCCATCGGACCCCCGGGGGTGGGCCAGGTCCCAGGGGTCCCAGGGCCCCACACCGGCCTGGTCCCCCACGGTTGTGGGCTTCATATCTGCTTGGACCACCACGGACCACCATGGACCACTATGGGTAGGCCCCGCTCACCCTGGGTCCACGCGAAAAGGCCCAGGGCCCAGGCTCCCCTATGGGCCTATAGGGCCGGGACCACCTTGGTCCCCCATGGGCTGAGGCCCCCCCATCGGACCCCCGGGGGTGGGCCAGGTCCCAGGGCTCCCAGGGCCCCGCACCGGCCTGGTCCCCCATGGTTGTGGGCTTCATATCTGCTTGGACCACCACGGACCACTATGGGTAAGCCCCATTCACAATGGGCCTAGCTGAAAACGATGAAAATATTCAAAGTGTCCCAGCGGACCACCATGGTCAGGGCTGGACCACCATGGGGCTGGACCACCATGGGTTGGATCACCATGGGCCCGGACCACCATGGGTACGGACCACCATGGGTAACTCTGAAAGAGGTGAAAAATATTCTAAGTGTCGAGCTGGACCACCATGAGACTCAGTGGACCACCATGGGGCTGGACCACCATGGGTTGGATCACCATGGGCCCGGACCACCATGGGTACGGACCACCATGGGTAACTCTGAAAGAGGTGAAAAATATTCTAAGTGTCGAGCTGGACCACCATGAGACTCAGTGGACCACCATGGGGCTGGACCACCATGGGTTGGATCACCATGGGCCCGGACCACCATGGGTACGGACCACCATGGGTAACTCTGAAAGTGGTGAAAAATATTCTAAGTGTCGAGCTGGACCACCATGGGAAACTCTGAAAGTGGTGAAAAATATTCTAAGTGTCGAGCTGGACCACCATGGGAAACTCTGAAAGTGGTGGAAAATATTCTAAGTGTCGAGCTGGACCACCATGGGAAACTCTGAAAGTGGTGGAAAATATTCTAAGTGTCGAGCTGGACCACCATGGGAAACTCTGAAAGTGGTGAAAATATTCTAAGTGTCGAGCTGGACCACCATGGGCAACTCTGAAAATGTGGAAAATATTCTAAGTGTCGAGCAGATCACCATGGGACACCCTCAAAATGTTGAAAATATTCTAAGTGTCGAGTGGATCACCATGGGCTCACCCAAAGAGTGGATCACCATGGGCCCCATTCATTTCAATGGGATTTGGATCACCATGGGCTTACTCGCAAAGTTGACTCAATTCTCTGAGTCAAGGCGTGCGAATTTTGTGAGGCGAGTTGAGCACCTCCCGCAGCATATATAGGAGAGGCACTTTCAAAGCTTCTTCCATGGAGTTCGAATGAGGTTTCTTATCCGAGATGACCTCGCCTCTCCCGGACACGGCAAGAGAGGGACGCCCCGGTGAGGGCCTCCAGGGTGGCCACGCTCCACCCCGACAGGCTCCTCACACCAGCGTCCCCCCAGACCCCCCGGACCCCCCCGGACCCGGTCTCCCAACGTTTTGGAGGACCGGTGAATAACTCACGTTTGAAAGAGACCCGAGTCGCCCCGTCTGCCCAGGTTGTCCTACCAGGCCGGGCCGTGGTTGAGGAGAGTCCGGAGCCCGACGAAGACGCACCCGCCCCGGGTTGTGGCCTAAGTCGATCCGGTCCCCCCGATCGCCACGGTTCTTCCGAAGCGTACGTTTCTCAAACAGCCGATTTTACCAAACACCGTTTGTCAGAGTGAGGAGCGGCCGGCGTCGGCCCTCCCCGGCGGCACGGTGCACACCCCAGACC
>JAXIVH010000799.1:0-42302 GCA_036785325.1 Urophycis tenuis
GTGGTGGTGGTGGTGGTGCCGGTGCTAGTAATAGTAGTATGTTCCATGTGGACCACCATGGGCAAGCCCTATTCAACGTGGGTCCACGTGAAAACAACCCAGGCCCACACAGCCCCCCTATGGGCCTAGAGGGCCAGGACCACCGTGGGCCCCCGTGGGTAAAGTCCCCCCATCAGACCGCCGGGGGCGGGCCAGGTCCACTTGTAGTAGCGGTGGTGGTGGTGGTGGTGGTGGTGGTGGTGGTGGTGGTGGTGGTGTTGGTGGGGGTGGATGTAGGGTGGGTACTCTTGCTGGCTACTGTGTCCGCGTGTGATGCCCTCTCCCTGGGACGGGCGCTGCTGGTGGGTGGTGGTGGTGGTGGTGCCGGTGCTAGTAATAGTAGTATGTTCCATGTGGACCACCATGGGCAAGCCCTATTCAACGTGGGTCCACGTGAAAACAACCCAGGCCCACACAGCCCCCCTATGGGCCTAGAGGGCCAGGACCACCGTGGGCCCCCGTGGGTAAAGTCCCCCCATCAGACCGCCGGGGGCGGGCCAGGTCCCAGGGGACCCAGGGCCCCACACCGGCTTGCCCCCCACGGTTGTGGGCGAAGGATCTACGTGGAGCACCATGTACCACCGGCACAGACAGCAACAGGCGAGCCCCGCTCACCGTGGGTCCGTGCGAAAAGGCCACGGGCCCAGGACAACCGCAGTCCCCCCCATCAGACCCCCGGGGTCGGGCCAGGTCCCAGGGCCCCACGACGGCCTGGTCCCCCACGGTTGTGGCATACGACCGCGCAGAGTGCTTAATCAGTGTCGCCGGGGCCGCCGGTGGGTGCTTAAGAGTGGGTGACCGTGCTCGGCTGGCGCCCGGGTTGCTGGGTGTGCCGTGGAGATGGTGGGTGAGTGGTGGTTCTAGTCCGGCCACGGTGCTCTGTGCCTGGGGTGGGTGGGTGGGGGGTGGATGTAGGGTGGGTACTCTTGCTGGCCGCGTGTGGTGCCCTCTCCCTGGGACGGGCGCTGCTGGTGGGTGGTGGTGGTGGTGGTGCCGGTGCTAGTAATAGTAGTATGTTCCATGTGGACCACCATGGGCAAGCCCTATTCAACGTGGGTCCACGTGAAAACAACCCAGGCCCACACAGCCCCCCTATGGGCCTAGAGGGCCAGGACCACCGTGGGCCCCCGTGGGTAAAGTCCCCCCATCAGACCGCCGGGGGCGGGCCAGGTCCACTTGTAGTAGCGGTGGTGGTGGTGGTGGTGGTGGTGGTGGTGGTGGTGGTGGTGTTGGTGGGGGTGGATGTAGGGTGGGTACTCTTGCTGGCTACTGTGTCCGCGTGTGATGCCCTCTCCCTGGGACGGGCGCTGCTGGTGGGTGGTGGTGGTGGTGGTGCCGGTGCTAGTAATAGTAGTATGTTCCATGTGGACCACCATGGGCAAGCCCTATTCAACGTGGGTCCACGTGAAAACAACCCAGGCCCACACAGCCCCCCTATGGGCCTAGAGGGCCAGGACCACCGTGGGCCCCCGTGGGTAAAGTCCCCCCATCAGACCGCCGGGGGCGGGCCAGGTCCCAGGGGACCCAGGGCCCCACACCGGCTTGACCCCCACGGTTGTGGGCGAAGGATCTACGTGGAGCACCATGTACCACCGGCACAGACAGCAACAGGCGAGCCCCGCTCACCTCGGGTCCGTGCGAAAAGGCCACGGGCCCAGGACAACCGCAGTCCCCCCCATCAGACCCCCGGGGTCGGGCCAGGTCCCAGGGGCCCACGACGGCCTGGTCCCCCACGGTTGTGGCATACGACCGCGCAGAGTGCTTAATCAGTGTCGCCGGGGCCGCCGGTGGGTGCTTAAGAGTGGGTGACCGTGCTCGGCTGGCGCCCGGGTTGCTGGGTGTGCCGTGGAGATGGTGGGTGAGTGGTGGTTCTAGTCCGGCCACGGTGCTCTGTGCCTGGGGTGGGTGGGTGGGTGGGTGGGTGGGTGGGGGTGGATGTAGGGTGGGTACTCTTGCTGGCCGCGTGTGGTGCCCTCTCCCTGGGACGGGCGCTGCTGGTGGGTGGTGGTGGTGGTGGTGCCGGTGCTAGTAATAGTAGTATGTTCCATGTGGACCACCATGGGCAAGCCCTATTCAACGTGGGTCCACGTGAAAACAACCCAGGCCCACACAGCCCCCCTATGGGCCTAGAGGGCCAGGACCACCGTGGGCCCCCGTGGGTAAAGTCCCCCCATCAGACCGCCGGGGGCGGGCCAGGTCCACTTGTAGTAGCGGTGGTGGTGGTGGTGGTGGTGGTGGTGGTGGTGGTGGTGGTGTTGGTGGGGGTGGATGTAGGGTGGGTACTCTTGCTGGCTACTGTGTCCGCGTGTGATGCCCTCTCCCTGGGACGGGCGCTGCTGGTGGGTGGTGGTGGTGGTGGTGCCGGTGCTAGTAATAGTAGTATGTTCCATGTGGACCACCATGGGCAAGCCCTATTCAACGTGGGTCCACGTGAAAACAACCCAGGCCCACACAGCCCCCCTATGGGCCTAGAGGGCCAGGACCACCGTGGGCCCCCGTGGGTAAAGTCCCCCCATCAGACCGCCGGGGGCGGGCCAGGTCCCAGGGGACCCAGGGCCCCACACCGGCTTGCCCCCCCACGGTTGTGGGCGAAGGATCTACGTGGAGCACCATGTACCACCGGCACAGACAGCAACAGGCGAGCCCCGCTCACCGTGGGTCCGTGCGAAAAGGCCACGGGCCCAGGACAACCGCAGTGCCCCCCATCAGACCCCCGGGGTCGGGCCAGGTCCCAGGGCCCCACGACGGCCTGGTCCCCCACGGTTGTGGGGGAAAGATCTACGTGGAGCACCATGTACCACCGGCACAGACAGCAACAGGCGAGCCCCGCTCACCGTGGGTCCGTGCGAAAAGGCCACGGGCCCAGGACAACCGCAGTCCCCCCCATCAGACCCCCGGGGTCGGGCCAGGTCCCAGGGCCCCACGACGGCCTGGTCCCCCACGGTTGTGGGGGGAAGATCTACGTGGAGCACCATGTACCACCGGCACAGACAGCAACAGGCGAGCCCCGCTCACCGTGGGTCCGTGCGAAAAGGCCCCGGGCCCAGGACCACCGCAGGCCCCCCCATCAGACCCCCGGGGGTGGGCCAGGTCCCAGGGGACCCAGGGCCCCACACACGGCTTGCCCCCCCACGGTTGTGGGCGAAGGATCTACGTGGAGCACCATGTACCACCGGCATAGACAGCAATGGGCAAGCCCCGCTCACCGTGGGTCCGTGCGAAAAGGCCACGGGCCCAGGACCGCCGCAGTCCCCCCCATCAGACTCCCGGGGGTGGGCCAGGTCCCAGGGCCCCACGACGGCCTGGTCCCCCACGGTTGTGGGGGAAAGATCTACGTGGAGCACCATGTACCACCGGCACAGACAGCAACAGGCGAGCCCCGCTCACCGTGGGTCCGTGCGAAAAGGCCCCGGGCCCAGGACCACCGCAGGCCCCCCCATCAGACCCCCGGGGGTGGGCCAGGTCCCAGGGGACCCAGGGCCCCACACCGGCTTGCCCCCCCACGGTTGTGGGCGAAGGATCTACGTGGAGCACCATGTACCACCGGCATAGACAGCAATGGGCAAGCCCCGCTCACCGTGGGTCCGTGCGAAAAGGCCACGGGCCCAGGACCGCCGCAGTCCCCCCCATCAGACTCCCGGGGGTGGGCCAGGTCCCAGGGCCCCACGACGGCCTGGTCCCCCCACGGTTGTGGGGGAAAGATCTACGTGGAGCACCATGTACCACCGGCACAGACAGCAACAGGCGAGCCCCGCTCACCGTGGGTCCGTGCGAAAAGGCCCCGGGCCCAGGACCACCGCAGGCCCCCCCATCAGACCCCCGGGGGTGGGCCAGGTACTGACATTTGATACTGGCTTGGGGCGCGGCCGAATGATGGTCGCCCCTCTCCATGATCACAGCGCATGTTTATGAAGGACTGGCTGTTAAACCACTTGCATACGACCTGATTCTGGGTCAGGGTGTCGTGAGTAGCAGAGCAGCTTTATGACTGCGATCTATTGAAAGTCATCCCTCGATCCAAGCTTTTGTCGCGGCAGCGGGCAGGCTCGCGCGGGCGGCCACCCGGGCCACGGCTCTCTCTCTCTCTCTCCCCCTCTCCTCGTGACGATCACCATGGGTCCGGGGCGCTCGGGGGGGAGAAGGAACAAGTGTATAGGGGTGGGCGGTCGGGTAGGCGAGGGAGGGCACCGCAGGTCAAGGCACTTAGAAAAAGGATGGTAAAGAGGTTAAGCCCATTCATTGTCAATGGGAGTTGGATCACCATGGCGCCCATTCATTTTCAAAGGAGTTGGATCACCATGGGCGCCCATTCATTTTCAATGGGAGTTGGATCACCATGGGCGCCCATTCATGTCAATGGGAATTGGATCACCATGGGGCCGTTCGTCGAGAGCCGCGCAGAGTGATTAATCAGTGTCGCCGGGGCCGCCGGGGGGTGCTTAAGAGTGGGTGACCGTGCTCGGCTGGCGCCCGGGTTGCTGGGTGTGCCGTGGAGATGGTGGGTGAGTGGTGGTTCTAGTCCGGCCACGGTGCTCTGTGCTGGGGTGGGTGGGTGGGGGTGGATGTAGGGTGGGTACTCTTGCTGGCCGCGTGTGGTGCCCTCTCCCTGGGACGGGCGCTGCTGGTGGGTGGTGGTGGTGGTGGTGCCGGTGCTAGTAATAGTAGTATGTTCCATGTGGACCACCATGGGCAAGCCCTATTCAACGTGGTCCACGTGAAAACAACCCAGGCCCACACAGCCCCCCTATGGGCCTAGAGGGCCAGGACCACCGTGGGCCCCCGTGGGTAAAGTCCCCCCATCAGACCGCCGGGGGCGGGCCAGGTCCACTTGTAGTAGCGGTGGTGGTGGTGGTGGTGGTGGTGGTGGTGGTGGTGGTGGTGTTGGTGGGGGTGGATGTAGGGTGGGTACTCTTGCTGGCTACTGTGTCCGCGTGTGATGCCCTCTCCCTGGGACGGGCGCTGCTGGTGGGTGGTGGTGGTGGTGGTGCCGGTGCTAGTAATAGTAGTATGTTCCATGTGGACCACCATGGGCAAGCCCTATTCAACGTGGGTCCACGTGAAAACAACCCAGGCCCACACAGCCCCCCTATGGGCCTAGAGGGCCAGGACCACCGTGGGCCCCCGTGGGGTAAAGTCCCCCCCATCAGACCGCCGGGGGCGGGCCAGGTCCCAGGGGACCCAGGGCCCCACACCGGCTTGACCCCCACGGTTGTGGGCGAAGGATCTACGTGGAGCACCATGTACCACCGGCACAGACAGCAACAGGCGAGCCCCGCTCACCTCGGGTCCGTGCGAAAAGGCCACGGGCCCAGGACAACCGCAGTCCCCCCCATCAGACCCCCGGGGTCGGGCCAGGTCCCAGGGGCCCACGACGGCCTGGTCCCCCACGGTTGTGGCATACGACCGCGCAGAGTGCTTAATCAGTGTCGCCGGGGCCGCCGGTGGGTGCTTAAGAGTGGGTGACCGTGCTCGGCTGGCGCCCGGGTTGCTGGGTGTGCCGTGGAGATGGTGGGTGTGAGTGGTGGTTCTAGTCCGGCCACGGTGCTCTGTGCCTGGGGTGGGTGGGTGGGTGGGTGGGTGGGTGGGGGTGGATGTAGGGTGGGTACTCTTGCTGGCCGCGTGTGGTGCCCTCTCCCTGGGACGGGCGCTGCTGGTGGGTGGTGGTGGTGGTGGTGCCGGTGCTATTAATAGTAGTATGTTCCATGTGGACCACCATGGGCAAGCCCTATTCAACGTGGGTCCACGTGAAAACAACCCAGGCCCACACAGCCCCCCTATGGGCCTAGAGGGCCAGGACCACCGTGGGCCCCCGTGGGTAAAGTCCCCCCATCAGACCGCCGGGGGGCGGGCCAGGTCCACTTGTAGTAGCGGTGGTGGTGGTGGTGGTGGTGGTGGTGGTGGTGTGGTGGTGGTGTTGGTGGGGGGTGGATGTAGGGTGGGTACTCTTGCTGGCTACTGTGTCCGCGTGTGATGCCCTCTCCCTGGGACGGGCGCTGCTGGTGGGTGGTGGTGGTGGTGGTGCCGGTGCTAGTAATAGTAGTATGTTCCATGTGGACCACCATGGGCAAGCCCTATTCAACGTGGGTCCACGTGAAAACAACCCAGGCCCACACAGCCCCCCTATGGGCCTAGAGGGCCAGGACCACCGTGGGCCCCCGTGGGTAAAGTCCCCCCATCAGACCGCCGGGGGCGGGCCAGGTCCCAGGGGACCCAGGGCCCCACACCGGCTTGCCCCCCCACGGTTGTGGGCGAAGGATCTACGTGGAGCACCATGTACCACCGGCACAGACAGCAACAGGCGAGCCCCGCTCACCGTGGGTCCGTGCGAAAAGGCCACGGGCCCAGGACAACCGCAGTGCCCCCCATCAGACCCCCGGGGTCGGGCCAGGTCCCAGGGCCCCACGACGGCCTGGTCCCCCACGGTTGTGGGGGAAAGATCTACGTGGAGCACCATTGTACCACCGGCACAGACAGCAACAGGCGAGCCCCGCTCACCGTGGGTCCGTGCGAAAAGGCCACGGGCCCAGGACAACCGCAGTCCCCCCCATCAGACCCCCGGGGTCGGGCCAGGTCCCAGGGCCCCACGACGGCCTGGTCCCCCACGGTTGTGGGGGGAAGATCTACGTGGAGCACCATGTACCACCGGCACAGACAGCAACAGGCGAGCCCCGCTCACCGTGGGTCCGTGCGAAAAGGCCCCGGGCCCAGGACCACCGCAGGCCCCCCCATCAGACCCCCGGGGGTGGGCCAGGTCCCAGGGGACCCAGGGCCCCCACACCGGCTTGCCCCCCCACGGTTGTGGGCGAAGGATCTACGTGGAGCACCATGTACCACCGGCATAGACAGCAATGGGCAAGCCCCGCTCACCGTGGGTCCGTGCGAAAAGGCCACGGGCCCAGGACCGCCGCAGTCCCCCCCATCAGACTCCCGGGGGTGGGCCAGGTCCCAGGGCCCCACGACGGCCTGGTCCCCCACGGTTGTGGGGGGAAAGATCTACGTGGAGCACCATGTACCACCGGCACAGACAGCAACAGGCGAGCCCCGCTCACCGTGGGTCCGTGCGAAAAGGCCCCGGGCCCAGGACCACCGCAGGCCCCCCATCAGACCCCCGGGGGTGGGCCAGGTCCCAGGGGACCCAGGGCCCCACACCGGCTTGCCCCCCCACGGTTGTGGGCGAAGGATCTACGTGGAGCACCATGTACCACCGGCATAGACAGCAATGGGCAAGCCCGCTCACCGTGGGTCCGTGCGAAAAGGCCACGGGCCCAGGACCGCCGCAGTCCCCCCCATCAGACTCCCGGGGGTGGGCCAGGTCCCAGGGCCCCACGACGGCCTGGTCCCCCACGGTTGTGGGGGAAAGATCTACGTGGAGCACCATGTACCACCGGCACAGACAGCAACAGGCGAGCCCCGCTCACCGTGGGTCCGTGCGAAAAGGCCCCGGGCCCAGGACCACCGCAGGCCCCCCCATCAGACCCCCGGGGGTGGGCCAGGTACTGACATTTGATACTGGCTTGGGGCGCGGCCGAATGATGGTCGCCCCTCTCCATGATCACAGCGCATGTTTATGAAGGACTGGCTGTTAAACCACTTGATACGACCTGATTCTGGGTCAGGGTGTCGTGAGTAGCAGAGCAGCTTTATGACTGCGATCTATTGAAAGTCATCCCTCGATCCAAGCTTTTGTCGCGGCAGCGGGCAGGCTCGCGCGGGGCGGCCACCCGGGCCACGGCTCTCTCTCTCTCTCTCCCCCTCTCCTCGTGACGATCACCATGGGTCCGGGCGCTCGGGGGGGAGAAGGAACAAGTGTATAGGGGTGGGCGGTCGGGTAGGCGAGGGAGGGCACCGCAGGTCAAGGCACTTAGAAAAAGGATGGTAAAGAGGTTTAAGCCCATTCATTGTCAATGGGAGTTGGATCACCATGGGCGCCCATTCATTTTCAAAGGGAGTTGGATCACCATGGGCGCCCATTCATTTTCAATGGGAGTTGGATCACCATGGGCGCCCATTCATGTCAATGGGAATTGGATCACCATGGGGCCGTTCGTCGAGAGCCGCGCAGAGTGATTAATCAGTGTCGCCGGGGCCGCCGGGGGGTGCTTAAGAGTGGGTGACCGTGCTCGGCTGGCGCCCGGGTTGCTGGGTGTGCCGTGGAGATGGTGGGTGAGTGGTGGTTCTAGTCCGGCCACGGTGCTCTGTGCCTGGGGTGGGTGGGTGGGGGTGGATGTAGGGTGGGTACTCTTGCTGGCCCGCGTGTGGTGCCCTCTCCCTGGGACGGGCGCTGCTGGTGGGTGGTGGTGGTGGTGGTGCCGGTGCTAGTAATAGTAGTATGTTCCATGTGGACCACCATGGGCAAGCCCTATTCAACGTGGGTCCACGTGAAAACAACCCAGGCCCACACAGCCCCCCTATGGGGCCTAGAGGGCCAGGACCACCGTGGGCCCCCGTGGGTAAAGTCCCCCCATCAGACCGCCGGGGGCGGGCCAGGTCCACTTGTAGTAGCGGTGGTGGTGGTGGTGGTGGTGGTGGTGGTGGTGGTGGTGGTGTGTTGGTGGGGGTGGATGTAGGGTGGGTACTCTTGCTGGCTACTGTGTCCGCGTGTGATGCCCTCTCCCTGGGACGGGCGCTGCTGGTGGGTGGTGGTGGTGGTGGTGCCGGGTGCTAGTAATAGTAGTATGTTCCATGTGGACCACCATGGGCAAGCCCTATTCAACGTGGGTCCACGTGAAAACAACCCAGGCCCACACAGCCCCCCTATGGGCCTAGAGGGCCAGGACCACCGTGGGCCCCCGTGGGTAAAGTCCCCCCATCAGACCGCCGGGGGGCGGGCCAGGTCCCAGGGGACCCAGGGCCCCACACCGGCTTGCCCCCCCACGGTGTTGTGGGCGAAGGATCTACGTGGAGCACCATGTACCACCGGCACAGACAGCAACAGGCGAGCCCCCGCTCACCGTGGGTCCGTGCGAAAAGGCCACGGGCCCAGGACAACCGCAGTCCCCCCCATCAGACCCCCGGGTCGGGCCAGGTCCCAGGGCCCCACGACGGCCTGGTCCCCCACGGTTGTGGCATACGACCGCGCAGAGTGCTTAATCAGTGTCGCCGGGGCCGCCGGTGGGTGCTTAAGAGTGGGTGACCGTGCTCGGCTGGCGCCCGGGTTGCTGGGTGTGCCGTGGAGATGGTGGTGAGTGGTGGTTCTAGTCCGGCCACGGTGCTCTGTGCCTGGGGTGGGTGGGTGGGGGTGGATGTAGGGTGGGTACTCTTGCTGGCCGCGTGTGGTGCCCTCTCCCTGGGACGGGCGCTGCTGTGTGGGTGGTGGTGGTGGTGGTGCCGGTGCTAGTAATAGTAGTATGTTCCATGTGGACCACCATGGGCAAGCCCTATTCAACGTGGGTCCACGTGAAAACAACCCAGGCCCACACAGCCCCCCTATGGGCCTAGAGGGCCAGGACCACCGTGGGCCCCCGTGGGTAAAGTCCCCCCATCAGACCGCCGGGGGCGGGCCAGGTCCACTTGTAGTAGCGGTGGTGGTGGTGGTGGTGGTGGTGGTGGTGGTGGTGGTGGTGTTGGTGGGGGTGGATGTAGGGTGGGTACTCTTGCTGGCTACTGTGTCCGCGTGTGATGCCCTCTCCCTGGGACGGGCGCTGCTGGTGGGTGGTGGTGGTGGTGGTGCCGGTGCTAGTAATAGTAGTATGTTCCATGTGGACCACCATGGGCAAGCCCTATTCAACGTGGGTCCACGTGAAAACAACCCAGGCCCACACAGCCCCCCTATGGGCCTAGAGGGCCAGGACCACCGTGGGCCCCCGTGGGTAAAGTCCCCCCATCAGACCGCCGGGGGCGGGCCAGGTCCCAGGGGACCCAGGGCCCCACACCGGCTTGCCCCCCCACGGTTGTGGGCGAAGGATCTACGTGGAGCACCATGTACCACCGGCACAGACAGCAACAGGCGAGCCCCGCTCACCGTGGGTCCGTGCGAAAAGGCCACGGGCCCAGGACAACCGCAGTCCCCCCCATCAGACCCCCGGGGTCGGGCCAGGTCCCAGGGCCCCACGACGGCCCTGGTCCCCCACGGTTGTGGCATACGACCGCGCAGAGTGCTTAATCAGTGTCGCCGGGGCCGCCGGTGGGTGCTTAAGAGTGGGTGACCGTGCTCGGCTGGCGCCCGGGTTGCTGGGTGTGCCGTGGAGATGGTGGGTGAGTGGTGGTTCTAGTCCGGCCACGGTGCTCTGTGCCTGGGGTGGGTGGGTGGGGGTGGATGTAGGGTGGGTACTCTTGCTGGCCGCGTGTGGTGCCCTCTCCCTGGGACGGGCGCTGCTGGTGGGTGGTGGTGGTGGTGGTGCCGGTGCTAGTAATAGTAGTATGTTCCATGTGGACCACCATGGGCAAGCCCTATTCAACGTGGGTCCACGTGAAAACAACCCAGGCCCACACAGCCCCCCTATGGGCCTAGAGGGCCAGGACCACCGTGGGCCCCCGTGGGTAAAGTCCCCCCCATCAGACCGCCGGGGGGCGGGCCAGGTCCACTTGTAGTAGCGGTGGTGGTGGTGGTGGTGGTGGTGGTGGTGGTGGTGGTGGTGTTGGTGGGGGTGGATGTAGGGTGGGTACTCTTGCTGGCTACTGTGTCCGCGTGTGATGCCCTCTCCCTGGGACGGGCGCTGCTGGTGGGTGGTGGTGGTGGTGGTGCCGGGTGCTAGTAATAGTAGTATGTTCCATGTGGACCACCATGGGCAAGCCCTATTCAACGTGGGTCCACGTGAAAACAACCCAGGCCCACACAGCCCCCCTATGGGCCTAGAGGGCCAGGACCACCGTGGGCCCCCGTGGGTAAAGTCCCCCCATCAGACCGCCGGGGGCGGGCCAGGTCCCAGGGGACCCAGGGCCCCACACCGGCTTGACCCCACGGTTGTGGGCGAAGGATCTACGTGGAGCACCATGTACCACCGGCACAGACAGCAACAGGCGAGCCCCGCTCACCTCGGGTCCGTGCGAAAAGGCCACGGGCCCAGGACAACCGCAGTCCCCCCCATCAGACCCCCGGGGTCGGGCCAGGTCCCAGGGGCCCACGACGGCCTGGTCCCCCACGGTTGTGGCATACGACCGCGCAGAGTGCTTAATCAGTGTCGCCGGGGCCGCCGGGTGGGTGCTTAAGAGTGGGTGACCGTGCTCGGCTGGCGCCCGGGTTGCTGGGTGTGCCGTGGAGATGGTGGGTGAGTGGTGGTTCTAGTCCGGCCACGGTGCTCTGTGCCTGGGGTGGGGTGGGTGGGGGTGGATGTAGGGTGGGTACTCTTGCTGGCCGCGTGTGGTGCCCTCTCCCTGGGACGGGCGCTGCTGGTGGGTGGTGGTGGTGGTGGTGCCGGTGCTAGTAATAGTAGTATGTTCCATGTGGACCACCATGGGCAAGCCCTATTCAACGTGGGTCCACGTGAAAACAACCCAGGCCCACACAGCCCCCCTATGGGCCTAGAGGGCCAGGACCACCGTGGCCCCCGTGGGTAAAGTCCCCCCATCAGACCGCCGGGGGCGGGCCAGGTCCACTTGTAGTAGCGGTGGTGGTGGTGGTGGTGGTGGTGGTGGTGGTGGTGGTGGTGTTGGTGGGGGTGGATGTAGGGGTGGGTACTCTTGCTGGCTACTGTGTCCGCGTGTGATGCCCTCTCCCTGGGACGGGCGCTGCTGGTGGGTGGTGGTGGTGGTGGTGCCGGTGCTAGTAATAGTAGTATGTTCCATGTGGACCACCATGGGCAAGCCCTATTCAACGTGGGTCCACGTGAAAACAACCCAGGCCCACACAGCCCCCCTATGGGCCTAGAGGGCCAGGACCACCGTGGGCCCCCGTGGGTAAAGTCCCCCCATCAGACCGCCGGGGGCGGGCCAGGTCCCAGGGGACCCAGGGCCCCACACCGGCTTGCCCCCCCACGGTTGTGGGCGAAGGATCTACGTGGAGCACCATGTACCACCGGCACAGACAGCAACAGGCGAGCCCCGCTCACCGTGGGTCCGTGCGAAAAGGCCACGGGCCCAGGACAACCGCAGTCCCCCCCATCAGACCCCCGGGGTCGGGCCAGGTCCCAGGGCCCCACGACGGCCTGGTCCCCCACGGTTGTGGCATACGACCGCGCAGAGTGCTTAATCAGTGTCGCCGGGGCCGCCGGTGGGTGCTTAAGAGTGGGTGACCGTGCTCGGCTGGCGCCCGGGTTGCTGGGTGTGCCGTGGAGATGGTGGGTGAGTGGTGGTTCTAGTCCGGCCACGGTGCTCTGTGCCTGGGGTGGGTGGGTGGGGGTGGATGTAGGGTGGGTACTCTTGCTGGCCGCGTGTGGTGCCCTCTCCCTGGGACGGGCGCTGCTGGTGGGTGGTGGTGGTGGTGGTGCCGGTGCTAGTAATAGTAGTATGTTCCATGTGGACCACCATGGGCAAGCCCTATTCAACGTGGGTCCACGTGAAAACAACCCAGGCCCACACAGCCCCCCTATGGGCCTAGAGGGCCAGGACCACCGTGGGCCCCCGTGGGTAAAGTCCCCCCATCAGACCGCCGGGGGCGGGCCAGGTCCACTTGTAGTAGCGGTGGTGGTGGTGGTGGTGGTGGTGGTGGTGGTGGTGGTGGTGTTGGTGGGGGTGGATGTAGGGTGGGTACTCTTGCTGGCTACTGTGTCCGCGTGTGATGCCCTCTCCCTGGGACGGGCGCTGCTGGTGGGTGGTGGTGGTGGTGGTGCCGGTGCTAGTAATAGTAGTATGTTCCATGTGGACCACCATGGGCAAGCCCTATTCAACGTGGGTCCACGTGAAAACAACCCAGGCCCACACAGCCCCCCTATGGGCCTAGAGGGCCAGGACCACCGTGGGCCCCCGTGGGTAAAGTCCCCCCATCAGACCGCCGGGGGCGGGCCAGGTCCCAGGGGACCCAGGGCCCCACACCGGCTTGACCCCCACGGTTGTGGGCGAAGGATCTACGTGGAGCACCATGTACCACCGGCACAGACAGCAACAGGCGAGCCCCGCTCACCTCGGGTCCGTGCGAAAAGGCCACGGGCCCAGGACAACCGCAGTCCCCCCCATCAGACCCCCGGGGTCGGGCCAGGTCCCAGGGGCCCACGACGGCCTGGTCCCCCACGGTTGTGGCATACGACCGCGCAGAGTGCTTAATCAGTGTCGCCGGGGCCGCCGGTGGGTGCTTAAGAGTGGGTGACCGTGCTCGGCTGGCGCCCGGGTTGCTGGGTGTGCCGTGGAGATGGTGGGTGAGTGGTGGTTCTAGTCCGGCCACGGTGCTCTGTGCCTGGGGTGGGTGGGTGGGGGTGGATGTAGGGTGGGTACTCTTGCTGGCCGCGTGTGGTGCCCTCTCCCTGGGACGGGCGCTGCTGGTGGGTGGTGGTGGTGGTGGTGCCGGTGCTAGTAATAGTAGTATGTTCCATGTGGACCACCATGGGCAAGCCCTATTCAACGTGGGTCCACGTGAAAACAACCCAGGCCCACACAGCCCCCCTATGGGCCTAGAGGGCCAGGACCACCGTGGGCCCCCGTGGGTAAAGTCCCCCCATCAGACCGCCGGGGGCGGGCCAGGTCCACTTGTAGTAGCGGTGGTGGTGGTGGTGGTGGTGGTGGTGGTGGTGGTGGTGGTGTTGGTGGGGGTGGATGTAGGGTGGGTACTCTTGCTGGCTACTGTGTCCGCGTGTGATGCCCTCTCCCTGGGACGGGCGCTGCTGGTGGGTGGTGGTGGTGGTGGTGCCGGTGCTAGTAATAGTAGTATGTTCCATGTGGACCACCATGGGCAAGCCCTATTCAACGTGGGTCCACGTGAAAACAACCCAGGCCCACACAGCCCCCCTATGGGCCTAGAGGGCCAGGACCACCGTGGGCCCCCGTGGGTAAAGTCCCCCCATCAGACCGCCGGGGGCGGGCCAGGTCCCAGGGGACCCAGGGCCCCACACCGGCTTGCCCCCCCACGGTTGTGGGCGAAGGATCTACGTGGAGCACCATGTACCACCGGCACAGACAGCAACAGGCGAGCCCCGCTCACCGTGGGTCCGTGCGAAAAGGCCACGGGCCCAGGACAACCGCAGTGCCCCCCATCAGACCCCCGGGGTCGGGCCAGGTCCCAGGGCCCCACGACGGCCTGGTCCCCCACGGTTGTGGGGGAAAGATCTACGTGGAGCACCATGTACCACCGGCACAGACAGCAACAGGCGAGCCCCGCTCACCGTGGGTCCGTGCGAAAAGGCCACGGGCCCAGGACAACCGCAGTCCCCCCCATCAGACCCCCGGGGTCGGGCCAGGTCCCAGGGCCCCACGACGGCCTGGTCCCCCACGGTTGTGGGGGGAAGATCTACGTGGAGCACCATGTACCACCGGCACAGACAGCAACAGGCGAGCCCCGCTCACCGTGGGTCCGTGCGAAAAGGCCCCGGGCCCAGGACCACCGCAGGCCCCCCCATCAGACCCCCGGGGGTGGGCCAGGTCCCAGGGGACCCAGGGCCCCACACCGGCTTGCCCCCCCACGGTTGTGGGCGAAGGATCTACGTGGAGCACCATGTACCACCGGCATAGACAGCAATGGGCAAGCCCCGCTCACCGTGGGTCCGTGCGAAAAGGCCACGGGCCCAGGACCGCCGCAGTCCCCCCCATCAGACTCCCGGGGGTGGGCCAGGTCCCAGGGCCCCACGACGGCCTGGTCCCCCACGGTTGTGGGGGAAAGATCTACGTGGAGCACCATGTACCACCGGCACAGACAGCAACAGGCGAGCCCCGCTCACCGTGGGTCCGTGCGAAAAGGCCCCGGGCCCAGGACCACCGCAGGCCCCCCCATCAGACCCCCGGGGGTGGGCCAGGTCCCAGGGGACCCAGGGCCCCACACCGGCTTGCCCCCCCACGGTTGTGGGCGAAGGATCTACGTGGAGCACCATGTACCACCGGCATAGACAGCAATGGGCAAGCCCCGCTCACCGTGGGTCCGTGCGAAAAGGCCACGGGCCCAGGACCGCCGCAGTCCCCCCCATCAGACTCCCGGGGGTGGGCCAGGTCCCAGGGCCCCACGACGGCCTGGTCCCCCACGGTTGTGGGGGAAAGATCTACGTGGAGCACCATGTACCACCGGCACAGACAGCAACAGGCGAGCCCCGCTCACCGTGGGTCCGTGCGAAAAGGCCCCGGGCCCAGGACCACCGCAGGCCCCCCCATCAGACCCCCGGGGGTGGGCCAGGTACTGACATTTGATACTGGCTTGGGGCGCGGCCGAATGATGGTCGCCCCTCTCCATGATCACAGCGCATGTTTATGAAGGACTGGCTGTTAAACCACTTGCATACGACCTGATTCTGGGTCAGGGTGTCGTGAGTAGCAGAGCAGCTTTATGACTGCGATCTATTGAAAGTCATCCCTCGATCCAAGCTTTTGTCGCGGCAGCGGGCAGGCTCGCGCGGGCGGCCACCCGGGCCACGGCTCTCTCTCTCTCTCTCCCCCTCTCCTCGTGACGATCACCATGGGTCCGGGCGCTCGGGGGGGAGAAGGAACAAGTGTATAGGGGTGGGCGGTCGGGTAGGCGAGGGAGGGCACCGCAGGTCAAGGCACTTAGAAAAAGGATGGTAAAGAGGTTAAGCCCATTCATTGTCAATGGGAGTTGGATCACCATGGGCGCCCATTCATTTTCAAAGGGAGTTGGATCACCATGGGCGCCCATTCATTTTCAATGGGAGTTGGATCACCATGGGCGCCCATTCATGTCAATGGGAATTGGATCACCATGGGGCCGTTCGTCGAGAGCCGCGCAGAGTGATTAATCAGTGTCGCCGGGGCCGCCGGGGGGTGCTTAAGAGTGGGTGACCGTGCTCGGCTGGCGCCCGGGTTGCTGGGTGTGCCGTGGAGATGGTGGGTGAGTGGTGGTTCTAGTCCGGCCACGGTGCTCTGTGCCTGGGGTGGGTGGGTGGGGGTGGATGTAGGGTGGGTACTCTTGCTGGCCGCGTGTGGTGCCCTCTCCCTGGGACGGGCGCTGCTGGTGGGTGGTGGTGGTGGTGGTGCCGGTGCTAGTAATAGTAGTATGTTCCATGTGGACCACCATGGGCAAGCCCTATTCAACGTGGGTCCACGTGAAAACAACCCAGGCCCACACAGCCCCCCTATGGGCCTAGAGGGCCAGGACCACCGTGGGCCCCCGTGGGTAAAGTCCCCCCATCAGACCGCCGGGGGCGGGCCAGGTCCACTTGTAGTAGCGGTGGTGGTGGTGGTGGTGGTGGTGGTGGTGGTGGTGGTGGTGTTGGTGGGGGTGGATGTAGGGTGGGTACTCTTGCTGGCTACTGTGTCCGCGTGTGATGCCCTCTCCCTGGGACGGGCGCTGCTGGTGGGTGGTGGTGGTGGTGGTGCCGGTGCTAGTAATAGTAGTATGTTCCATGTGGACCACCATGGGCAAGCCCTATTCAACGTGGGTCCACGTGAAAACAACCCAGGCCCACACAGCCCCCCTATGGGCCTAGAGGGCCAGGACCACCGTGGGCCCCCGTGGGTAAAGTCCCCCCATCAGACCGCCGGGGGCGGGCCAGGTCCCAGGGGACCCAGGGCCCCACACCGGCTTGCCCCCCCACGGTTGTGGGCGAAGGATCTACGTGGAGCACCATGTACCACCGGCACAGACAGCAACAGGCGAGCCCCGCTCACCGTGGGTCCGTGCGAAAAGGCCACGGGCCCAGGACAACCGCAGTCCCCCCCATCAGACCCCCGGGGTCGGGCCAGGTCCCAGGGCCCCACGACGGCCTGGTCCCCCACGGTTGTGGCATACGACCGCGCAGAGTGCTTAATCAGTGTCGCCGGGGCCGCCGGTGGGTGCTTAAGAGTGGGTGACCGTGCTCGGCTGGCGCCCGGGTTGCTGGGTGTGCCGTGGAGATGGTGGGTGAGTGGTGGTTCTAGTCCGGCCACGGTGCTCTGTGCCTGGGGTGGGTGGGTGGGGGTGGATGTAGGGTGGGTACTCTTGCTGGCCGCGTGTGGTGCCCTCTCCCTGGGACGGGCGCTGCTGGTGGGTGGTGGTGGTGGTGGTGCCGGTGCTAGTAATAGTAGTATGTTCCATGTGGACCACCATGGGCAAGCCCTATTCAACGTGGGTCCACGTGAAAACAACCCAGGCCCACACAGCCCCCCTATGGGCCTAGAGGGCCAGGACCACCGTGGGCCCCCGTGGGTAAAGTCCCCCCATCAGACCGCCGGGGGCGGGCCAGGTCCACTTGTAGTAGCGGTGGTGGTGGTGGTGGTGGTGGTGGTGGTGGTGGTGGTGGTGTTGGTGGGGGTGGATGTAGGGTGGGTACTCTTGCTGGCTACTGTGTCCGCGTGTGATGCCCTCTCCCTGGGACGGGCGCTGCTGGTGGGTGGTGGTGGTGGTGGTGCCGGTGCTAGTAATAGTAGTATGTTCCATGTGGACCACCATGGGCAAGCCCTATTCAACGTGGGTCCACGTGAAAACAACCCAGGCCCACACAGCCCCCCTATGGGCCTAGAGGGCCAGGACCACCGTGGGCCCCCGTGGGTAAAGTCCCCCCATCAGACCGCCGGGGGCGGGCCAGGTCCCAGGGGACCCAGGGCCCCACACCGGCTTGACCCCCACGGTTGTGGGCGAAGGATCTACGTGGAGCACCATGTACCACCGGCACAGACAGCAACAGGCGAGCCCCGCTCACCTCGGGTCCGTGCGAAAAGGCCACGGGCCCAGGACAACCGCAGTCCCCCCCATCAGACCCCCGGGGTCGGGCCAGGTCCCAGGGGCCCACGACGGCCTGGTCCCCCACGGTTGTGGCATACGACCGCGCAGAGTGCTTAATCAGTGTCGCCGGGGCCGCCGGTGGGTGCTTAAGAGTGGGTGACCGTGCTCGGCTGGCGCCCGGGTTGCTGGGTGTGCCGTGGAGATGGTGGGTGAGTGGTGGTTCTAGTCCGGCCACGGTGCTCTGTGCCTGGGGTGGGTGGGTGGGGGTGGATGTAGGGTGGGTACTCTTGCTGGCCGCGTGTGGTGCCCTCTCCCTGGGACGGGCGCTGCTGGTGGGTGGTGGTGGTGGTGGTGCCGGTGCTAGTAATAGTAGTATGTTCCATGTGGACCACCATGGGCAAGCCCTATTCAACGTGGGTCCACGTGAAAACAACCCAGGCCCACACAGCCCCCCTATGGGCCTAGAGGGCCAGGACCACCGTGGGCCCCCGTGGGTAAAGTCCCCCCATCAGACCGCCGGGGGCGGGCCAGGTCCACTTGTAGTAGCGGTGGTGGTGGTGGTGGTGGTGGTGGTGGTGGTGGTGGTGGTGTTGGTGGGGGTGGATGTAGGGTGGGTACTCTTGCTGGCTACTGTGTCCGCGTGTGATGCCCTCTCCCTGGGACGGGCGCTGCTGGTGGGTGGTGGTGGTGGTGGTGCCGGTGCTAGTAATAGTAGTATGTTCCATGTGGACCACCATGGGCAAGCCCTATTCAACGTGGGTCCACGTGAAAACAACCCAGGCCCACACAGCCCCCCTATGGGCCTAGAGGGCCAGGACCACCGTGGGCCCCCGTGGGTAAAGTCCCCCCATCAGACCGCCGGGGGCGGGCCAGGTCCCAGGGGACCCAGGGCCCCACACCGGCTTGCCCCCCCACGGTTGTGGGCGAAGGATCTACGTGGAGCACCATGTACCACCGGCACAGACAGCAACAGGCGAGCCCCGCTCACCGTGGGTCCGTGCGAAAAGGCCACGGGCCCAGGACAACCGCAGTGCCCCCCATCAGACCCCCGGGGTCGGGCCAGGTCCCAGGGCCCCACGACGGCCTGGTCCCCCACGGTTGTGGGGGAAAGATCTACGTGGAGCACCATGTACCACCGGCACAGACAGCAACAGGCGAGCCCCGCTCACCGTGGGTCCGTGCGAAAAGGCCACGGGCCCAGGACAACCGCAGTCCCCCCCATCAGACCCCCGGGGTCGGGCCAGGTCCCAGGGCCCCACGACGGCCTGGTCCCCCACGGTTGTGGGGGGAAGATCTACGTGGAGCACCATGTACCACCGGCACAGACAGCAACAGGCGAGCCCCGCTCACCGTGGGTCCGTGCGAAAAGGCCCCGGGCCCAGGACCACCGCAGGCCCCCCCATCAGACCCCCGGGGGTGGGCCAGGTCCCAGGGGACCCAGGGCCCCACACCGGCTTGCCCCCCCACGGTTGTGGGCGAAGGATCTACGTGGAGCACCATGTACCACCGGCATAGACAGCAATGGGCAAGCCCCGCTCACCGTGGGTCCGTGCGAAAAGGCCACGGGCCCAGGACCGCCGCAGTCCCCCCCATCAGACTCCCGGGGGTGGGCCAGGTCCCAGGGCCCCACGACGGCCTGGTCCCCCACGGTTGTGGGGGAAAGATCTACGTGGAGCACCATGTACCACCGGCACAGACAGCAACAGGCGAGCCCCGCTCACCGTGGGTCCGTGCGAAAAGGCCCCGGGCCCAGGACCACCGCAGGCCCCCCCATCAGACCCCCGGGGGTGGGCCAGGTCCCAGGGGACCCAGGGCCCCACACCGGCTTGCCCCCCCACGGTTGTGGGCGAAGGATCTACGTGGAGCACCATGTACCACCGGCATAGACAGCAATGGGCAAGCCCCGCTCACCGTGGGTCCGTGCGAAAAGGCCACGGGCCCAGGACCGCCGCAGTCCCCCCCATCAGACTCCCGGGGGTGGGCCAGGTCCCAGGGCCCCACGACGGCCTGGTCCCCCACGGTTGTGGGGGAAAGATCTACGTGGAGCACCATGTACCACCGGCACAGACAGCAACAGGCGAGCCCCGCTCACCGTGGGTCCGTGCGAAAAGGCCCCGGGCCCAGGACCACCGCAGGCCCCCCCATCAGACCCCCGGGGGTGGGCCAGGTACTGACATTTGATACTGGCTTGGGGCGCGGCCGAATGATGGTCGCCCCTCTCCATGATCACAGCGCATGTTTATGAAGGACTGGCTGTTAAACCACTTGCATACGACCTGATTCTGGGTCAGGGTGTCGTGAGTAGCAGAGCAGCTTTATGACTGCGATCTATTGAAAGTCATCCCTCGATCCAAGCTTTTGTCGCGGCAGCGGGCAGGCTCGCGCGGGCGGCCACCCGGGCCACGGCTCTCTCTCTCTCTCTCCCCCTCTCCTCGTGACGATCACCATGGGTCCGGGCGCTCGGGGGGGAGAAGGAACAAGTGTATAGGGGTGGGCGGTCGGGTAGGCGAGGGAGGGCACCGCAGGTCAAGGCACTTAGAAAAAGGATGGTAAAGAGGTTAAGCCCATTCATTGTCAATGGGAGTTGGATCACCATGGGCGCCCATTCATTTTCAAAGGGAGTTGGATCACCATGGGCGCCCATTCATTTTCAATGGGAGTTGGATCACCATGGGCGCCCATTCATGTCAATGGGAATTGGATCACCATGGGGCCGTTCGTCGAGAGCCGCGCAGAGTGATTAATCAGTGTCGCCGGGGCCGCCGGGGGGTGCTTAAGAGTGGGTGACCGTGCTCGGCTGGCGCCCGGGTTGCTGGGTGTGCCGTGGAGATGGTGGGTGAGTGGTGGTTCTAGTCCGGCCACGGTGCTCTGTGCCTGGGGTGGGTGGGTGGGGGTGGATGTAGGGTGGGTACTCTTGCTGGCCGCGTGTGGTGCCCTCTCCCTGGGACGGGCGCTGCTGGTGGGTGGTGGTGGTGGTGGTGCCGGTGCTAGTAATAGTAGTATGTTCCATGTGGACCACCATGGGCAAGCCCTATTCAACGTGGGTCCACGTGAAAACAACCCAGGCCCACACAGCCCCCCTATGGGCCTAGAGGGCCAGGACCACCGTGGGCCCCCGTGGGTAAAGTCCCCCCATCAGACCGCCGGGGGCGGGCCAGGTCCACTTGTAGTAGCGGTGGTGGTGGTGGTGGTGGTGGTGGTGGTGGTGGTGGTGGTGTTGGTGGGGGTGGATGTAGGGTGGGTACTCTTGCTGGCTACTGTGTCCGCGTGTGATGCCCTCTCCCTGGGACGGGCGCTGCTGGTGGGTGGTGGTGGTGGTGGTGCCGGTGCTAGTAATAGTAGTATGTTCCATGTGGACCACCATGGGCAAGCCCTATTCAACGTGGGTCCACGTGAAAACAACCCAGGCCCACACAGCCCCCCTATGGGCCTAGAGGGCCAGGACCACCGTGGGCCCCCGTGGGTAAAGTCCCCCCATCAGACCGCCGGGGGCGGGCCAGGTCCCAGGGGACCCAGGGCCCCACACCGGCTTGCCCCCCCACGGTTGTGGGCGAAGGATCTACGTGGAGCACCATGTACCACCGGCACAGACAGCAACAGGCGAGCCCCGCTCACCGTGGGTCCGTGCGAAAAGGCCACGGGCCCAGGACAACCGCAGTCCCCCCCATCAGACCCCCGGGGTCGGGCCAGGTCCCAGGGCCCCACGACGGCCTGGTCCCCCACGGTTGTGGCATACGACCGCGCAGAGTGCTTAATCAGTGTCGCCGGGGCCGCCGGTGGGTGCTTAAGAGTGGGTGACCGTGCTCGGCTGGCGCCCGGGTTGCTGGGTGTGCCGTGGAGATGGTGGGTGAGTGGTGGTTCTAGTCCGGCCACGGTGCTCTGTGCCTGGGGTGGGTGGGTGGGGGTGGATGTAGGGTGGGTACTCTTGCTGGCCGCGTGTGGTGCCCTCTCCCTGGGACGGGCGCTGCTGGTGGGTGGTGGTGGTGGTGGTGCCGGTGCTAGTAATAGTAGTATGTTCCATGTGGACCACCATGGGCAAGCCCTATTCAACGTGGGTCCACGTGAAAACAACCCAGGCCCACACAGCCCCCCTATGGGCCTAGAGGGCCAGGACCACCGTGGGCCCCCGTGGGTAAAGTCCCCCCATCAGACCGCCGGGGGCGGGCCAGGTCCACTTGTAGTAGCGGTGGTGGTGGTGGTGGTGGTGGTGGTGGTGGTGGTGGTGGTGTTGGTGGGGGTGGATGTAGGGTGGGTACTCTTGCTGGCTACTGTGTCCGCGTGTGATGCCCTCTCCCTGGGACGGGCGCTGCTGGTGGGTGGTGGTGGTGGTGGTGCCGGTGCTAGTAATAGTAGTATGTTCCATGTGGACCACCATGGGCAAGCCCTATTCAACGTGGGTCCACGTGAAAACAACCCAGGCCCACACAGCCCCCCTATGGGCCTAGAGGGCCAGGACCACCGTGGGCCCCCGTGGGTAAAGTCCCCCCATCAGACCGCCGGGGGCGGGCCAGGTCCCAGGGGACCCAGGGCCCCACACCGGCTTGACCCCCACGGTTGTGGGCGAAGGATCTACGTGGAGCACCATGTACCACCGGCACAGACAGCAACAGGCGAGCCCCGCTCACCTCGGGTCCGTGCGAAAAGGCCACGGGCCCAGGACAACCGCAGTCCCCCCCATCAGACCCCCGGGGTCGGGCCAGGTCCCAGGGGCCCACGACGGCCTGGTCCCCCACGGTTGTGGCATACGACCGCGCAGAGTGCTTAATCAGTGTCGCCGGGGCCGCCGGTGGGTGCTTAAGAGTGGGTGACCGTGCTCGGCTGGCGCCCGGGTTGCTGGGTGTGCCGTGGAGATGGTGGGTGAGTGGTGGTTCTAGTCCGGCCACGGTGCTCTGTGCCTGGGGTGGGTGGGTGGGGGTGGATGTAGGGTGGGTACTCTTGCTGGCCGCGTGTGGTGCCCTCTCCCTGGGACGGGCGCTGCTGGTGGGTGGTGGTGGTGGTGGTGCCGGTGCTAGTAATAGTAGTATGTTCCATGTGGACCACCATGGGCAAGCCCTATTCAACGTGGGTCCACGTGAAAACAACCCAGGCCCACACAGCCCCCCTATGGGCCTAGAGGGCCAGGACCACCGTGGGCCCCCGTGGGTAAAGTCCCCCCATCAGACCGCCGGGGGCGGGCCAGGTCCACTTGTAGTAGCGGTGGTGGTGGTGGTGGTGGTGGTGGTGGTGGTGGTGGTGGTGTTGGTGGGGGTGGATGTAGGGTGGGTACTCTTGCTGGCTACTGTGTCCGCGTGTGATGCCCTCTCCCTGGGACGGGCGCTGCTGGTGGGTGGTGGTGGTGGTGGTGCCGGTGCTAGTAATAGTAGTATGTTCCATGTGGACCACCATGGGCAAGCCCTATTCAACGTGGGTCCACGTGAAAACAACCCAGGCCCACACAGCCCCCCTATGGGCCTAGAGGGCCAGGACCACCGTGGGCCCCCGTGGGTAAAGTCCCCCCATCAGACCGCCGGGGGCGGGCCAGGTCCCAGGGGACCCAGGGCCCCACACCGGCTTGCCCCCCCACGGTTGTGGGCGAAGGATCTACGTGGAGCACCATGTACCACCGGCACAGACAGCAACAGGCGAGCCCCGCTCACCGTGGGTCCGTGCGAAAAGGCCACGGGCCCAGGACAACCGCAGTGCCCCCCATCAGACCCCCGGGGTCGGGCCAGGTCCCAGGGCCCCACGACGGCCTGGTCCCCCACGGTTGTGGGGGAAAGATCTACGTGGAGCACCATGTACCACCGGCACAGACAGCAACAGGCGAGCCCCGCTCACCGTGGGTCCGTGCGAAAAGGCCACGGGCCCAGGACAACCGCAGTCCCCCCCATCAGACCCCCGGGGTCGGGCCAGGTCCCAGGGCCCCACGACGGCCTGGTCCCCCACGGTTGTGGCATACGACCGCGCAGAGTGCTTAATCAGTGTCGCCGGGGCCGCCGGTGGGTGCTTAAGAGTGGGTGACCGTGCTCGGCTGGCGCCCGGGTTGCTGGGTGTGCCGTGGAGATGGTGGGTGAGTGGTGGTTCTAGTCCGGCCACGGTGCTCTGTGCCTGGGGTGGGTGGGTGGGGGTGGATGTAGGGTGGGTACTCTTGCTGGCCGCGTGTGGTGCCCTCTCCCTGGGACGGGCGCTGCTGGTGGGTGGTGGTGGTGGTGGTGCCGGTGCTAGTAATAGTAGTATGTTCCATGTGGACCACCATGGGCAAGCCCTATTCAACGTGGGTCCACGTGAAAACAACCCAGGCCCACACAGCCCCCCTATGGGCCTAGAGGGCCAGGACCACCGTGGGCCCCCGTGGGTAAAGTCCCCCCATCAGACCGCCGGGGGCGGGCCAGGTCCACTTGTAGTAGCGGTGGTGGTGGTGGTGGTGGTGGTGGTGGTGGTGGTGGTGGTGTTGGTGGGGGTGGATGTAGGGTGGGTACTCTTGCTGGCTACTGTGTCCGCGTGTGATGCCCTCTCCCTGGGACGGGCGCTGCTGGTGGGTGGTGGTGGTGGTGGTGCCGGTGCTAGTAATAGTAGTATGTTCCATGTGGACCACCATGGGCAAGCCCTATTCAACGTGGGTCCACGTGAAAACAACCCAGGCCCACACAGCCCCCCTATGGGCCTAGAGGGCCAGGACCACCGTGGGCCCCCGTGGGTAAAGTCCCCCCATCAGACCGCCGGGGGCGGGCCAGGTCCCAGGGGACCCAGGGCCCCACACCGGCTTGACCCCCACGGTTGTGGGCGAAGGATCTACGTGGAGCACCATGTACCACCGGCACAGACAGCAACAGGCGAGCCCCGCTCACCTCGGGTCCGTGCGAAAAGGCCACGGGCCCAGGACAACCGCAGTCCCCCCCATCAGACCCCCGGGGTCGGGCCAGGTCCCAGGGGCCCACGACGGCCTGGTCCCCCACGGTTGTGGCATACGACCGCGCAGAGTGCTTAATCAGTGTCGCCGGGGCCGCCGGTGGGTGCTTAAGAGTGGGTGACCGTGCTCGGCTGGCGCCCGGGTTGCTGGGTGTGCCGTGGAGATGGTGGGTGAGTGGTGGTTCTAGTCCGGCCACGGTGCTCTGTGCCTGGGGTGGGTGGGTGGGGGTGGATGTAGGGTGGGTACTCTTGCTGGCCGCGTGTGGTGCCCTCTCCCTGGGACGGGCGCTGCTGGTGGGTGGTGGTGGTGGTGGTGCCGGTGCTAGTAATAGTAGTATGTTCCATGTGGACCACCATGGGCAAGCCCTATTCAACGTGGGTCCACGTGAAAACAACCCAGGCCCACACAGCCCCCCTATGGGCCTAGAGGGCCAGGACCACCGTGGGCCCCCGTGGGTAAAGTCCCCCCATCAGACCGCCGGGGGCGGGCCAGGTCCACTTGTAGTAGCGGTGGTGGTGGTGGTGGTGGTGGTGGTGGTGGTGGTGGTGGTGTTGGTGGGGGTGGATGTAGGGTGGGTACTCTTGCTGGCTACTGTGTCCGCGTGTGATGCCCTCTCCCTGGGACGGGCGCTGCTGGTGGGTGGTGGTGGTGGTGGTGCCGGTGCTAGTAATAGTAGTATGTTCCATGTGGACCACCATGGGCAAGCCCTATTCAACGTGGGTCCACGTGAAAACAACCCAGGCCCACACAGCCCCCCTATGGGCCTAGAGGGCCAGGACCACCGTGGGCCCCCGTGGGTAAAGTCCCCCCATCAGACCGCCGGGGGCGGGCCAGGTCCCAGGGGACCCAGGGCCCCACACCGGCTTGCCCCCCCACGGTTGTGGGCGAAGGATCTACGTGGAGCACCATGTACCACCGGCACAGACAGCAACAGGCGAGCCCCGCTCACCGTGGGTCCGTGCGAAAAGGCCACGGGCCCAGGACAACCGCAGTGCCCCCCATCAGACCCCCGGGGTCGGGCCAGGTCCCAGGGCCCCACGACGGCCTGGTCCCCCACGGTTGTGGGGGAAAGATCTACGTGGAGCACCATGTACCACCGGCACAGACAGCAACAGGCGAGCCCCGCTCACCGTGGGTCCGTGCGAAAAGGCCACGGGCCCAGGACAACCGCAGTCCCCCCCATCAGACCCCCGGGGTCGGGCCAGGTCCCAGGGCCCCACGACGGCCTGGTCCCCCACGGTTGTGGGGGGAAGATCTACGTGGAGCACCATGTACCACCGGCACAGACAGCAACAGGCGAGCCCCGCTCACCGTGGGTCCGTGCGAAAAGGCCCCGGGCCCAGGACCACCGCAGGCCCCCCCATCAGACCCCCGGGGGTGGGCCAGGTCCCAGTGGACCCAGGGCCCCACACCGGCTTGCCCCCCCACGGTTGTGGGCGAAGGATCTACGTGGAGCACCATGTACCACCGGCATAGACAGCAATGGGCAAGCCCCGCTCACCGTGGGTCCGTGCGAAAAGGCCACGGGCCCAGGACCGCCGCAGTCCCCCCCATCAGACTCCCGGGGGTGGGCCAGGTCCCAGGGCCCCACGACGGCCTGGTCCCCCACGGTTGTGGGGGAAAGATCTACGTGGAGCACCATGTACCACCGGCACAGACAGCAACAGGCGAGCCCCGCTCACCGTGGGTCCGTGCGAAAAGGCCCCGGGCCCAGGACCACCGCAGGCCCCCCCATCAGACCCCCGGGGGTGGGCCAGGTCCCAGGGGACCCAGGGCCCCACACCGGCTTGCCCCCCCACGGTTGTGGGCGAAGGATCTACGTGGAGCACCATGTACCACCGGCATAGACAGCAATGGGCAAGCCCCGCTCACCGTGGGTCCGTGCGAAAAGGCCACGGGCCCAGGACCGCCGCAGTCCCCCCCATCAGACTCCCGGGGGTGGGCCAGGTCCCAGGGCCCCACGACGGCCTGGTCCCCCACGGTTGTGGGGGAAAGATCTACGTGGAGCACCATGTACCACCGGCACAGACAGCAACAGGCGAGCCCCGCTCACCGTGGGTCCGTGCGAAAAGGCCCCGGGCCCAGGACCACCGCAGGCCCCCCCATCAGACCCCCGGGGGTGGGCCAGGTACTGACATTTGATACTGGCTTGGGGCGCGGCCGAATGATGGTCGCCCCTCTCCATGATCACAGCGCATGTTTATGAAGGACTGGCTGTTAAACCACTTGCATACGACCTGATTCTGGGTCAGGGTGTCGTGAGTAGCAGAGCAGCTTTATGACTGCGATCTATTGAAAGTCATCCCTCGATCCAAGCTTTTGTCGCGGCAGCGGGCAGGCTCGCGCGGGCGGCCACCCGGGCCACGGCTCTCTCTCTCTCTCTCCCCCTCTCCTCGTGACGATCACCATGGGTCCGGGCGCTCGGGGGGGAGAAGGAACAAGTGTATAGGGGTGGGCGGTCGGGTAGGCGAGGGAGGGCACCGCAGGTCAAGGCACTTAGAAAAAGGATGGTAAAGAGGTTAAGCCCATTCATTGTCAATGGGAGTTGGATCACCATGGGCGCCCATTCATTTTCAAAGGGAGTTGGATCACCATGGGCGCCCATTCATTTTCAATGGGAGTTGGATCACCATGGGCGCCCATTCATGTCAATGGGAATTGGATCACCATGGGGCCGTTCGTCGAGAGCCGCGCAGAGTGATTAATCAGTGTCGCCGGGGCCGCCGGGGGGTGCTTAAGAGTGGGTGACCGTGCTCGGCTGGCGCCCGGGTTGCTGGGTGTGCCGTGGAGATGGTGGGTGAGTGGTGGTTCTAGTCCGGCCACGGTGCTCTGTGCCTGGGGTGGGTGGGTGGGGGTGGATGTAGGGTGGGTACTCTTGCTGGCCGCGTGTGGTGCCCTCTCCCTGGGACGGGCGCTGCTGGTGGGTGGTGGTGGTGGTGGTGCCGGTGCTAGTAATAGTAGTATGTTCCATGTGGACCACCATGGGCAAGCCCTATTCAACGTGGGTCCACGTGAAAACAACCCAGGCCCACACAGCCCCCCTATGGGCCTAGAGGGCCAGGACCACCGTGGGCCCCCGTGGGTAAAGTCCCCCCATCAGACCGCCGGGGGCGGGCCAGGTCCACTTGTAGTAGCGGTGGTGGTGGTGGTGGTGGTGGTGGTGGTGGTGGTGGTGGTGTTGGTGGGGGTGGATGTAGGGTGGGTACTCTTGCTGGCTACTGTGTCCGCGTGTGATGCCCTCTCCCTGGGACGGGCGCTGCTGGTGGGTGGTGGTGGTGGTGGTGCCGGTGCTAGTAATAGTAGTATGTTCCATGTGGACCACCATGGGCAAGCCCTATTCAACGTGGGTCCACGTGAAAACAACCCAGGCCCACACAGCCCCCCTATGGGCCTAGAGGGCCAGGACCACCGTGGGCCCCCGTGGGTAAAGTCCCCCCATCAGACCGCCGGGGGCGGGCCAGGTCCCAGGGGACCCAGGGCCCCACACCGGCTTGCCCCCCCACGGTTGTGGGCGAAGGATCTACGTGGAGCACCATGTACCACCGGCACAGACAGCAACAGGCGAGCCCCGCTCACCGTGGGTCCGTGCGAAAAGGCCACGGGCCCAGGACAACCGCAGTCCCCCCCATCAGACCCCCGGGGTCGGGCCAGGTCCCAGGGCCCCACGACGGCCTGGTCCCCCACGGTTGTGGCATACGACCGCGCAGAGTGCTTAATCAGTGTCGCCGGGGCCGCCGGTGGGTGCTTAAGAGTGGGTGACCGTGCTCGGCTGGCGCCCGGGTTGCTGGGTGTGCCGTGGAGATGGTGGGTGAGTGGTGGTTCTAGTCCGGCCACGGTGCTCTGTGCCTGGGGTGGGTGGGTGGGGGTGGATGTAGGGTGGGTACTCTTGCTGGCCGCGTGTGGTGCCCTCTCCCTGGGACGGGCGCTGCTGGTGGGTGGTGGTGGTGGTGGTGCCGGTGCTAGTAATAGTAGTATGTTCCATGTGGACCACCATGGGCAAGCCCTATTCAACGTGGGTCCACGTGAAAACAACCCAGGCCCACACAGCCCCCCTATGGGCCTAGAGGGCCAGGACCACCGTGGGCCCCCGTGGGTAAAGTCCCCCCATCAGACCGCCGGGGGCGGGCCAGGTCCACTTGTAGTAGCGGTGGTGGTGGTGGTGGTGGTGGTGGTGGTGGTGGTGGTGGTGTTGGTGGGGGTGGATGTAGGGTGGGTACTCTTGCTGGCTACTGTGTCCGCGTGTGATGCCCTCTCCCTGGGACGGGCGCTGCTGGTGGGTGGTGGTGGTGGTGGTGCCGGTGCTAGTAATAGTAGTATGTTCCATGTGGACCACCATGGGCAAGCCCTATTCAACGTGGGTCCACGTGAAAACAACCCAGGCCCACACAGCCCCCCTATGGGCCTAGAGGGCCAGGACCACCGTGGGCCCCCGTGGGTAAAGTCCCCCCATCAGACCGCCGGGGGCGGGCCAGGTCCCAGGGGACCCAGGGCCCCACACCGGCTTGACCCCCACGGTTGTGGGCGAAGGATCTACGTGGAGCACCATGTACCACCGGCACAGACAGCAACAGGCGAGCCCCGCTCACCTCGGGTCCGTGCGAAAAGGCCACGGGCCCAGGACAACCGCAGTCCCCCCCATCAGACCCCCGGGGTCGGGCCAGGTCCCAGGGGCCCACGACGGCCTGGTCCCCCACGGTTGTGGCATACGACCGCGCAGAGTGCTTAATCAGTGTCGCCGGGGCCGCCGGTGGGTGCTTAAGAGTGGGTGACCGTGCTCGGCTGGCGCCCGGGTTGCTGGGTGTGCCGTGGAGATGGTGGGTGAGTGGTGGTTCTAGTCCGGCCACGGTGCTCTGTGCCTGGGGTGGGTGGGTGGGGGTGGATGTAGGGTGGGTACTCTTGCTGGCCGCGTGTGGTGCCCTCTCCCTGGGACGGGCGCTGCTGGTGGGTGGTGGTGGTGGTGGTGCCGGTGCTAGTAATAGTAGTATGTTCCATGTGGACCACCATGGGCAAGCCCTATTCAACGTGGGTCCACGTGAAAACAACCCAGGCCCACACAGCCCCCCTATGGGCCTAGAGGGCCAGGACCACCGTGGGCCCCCGTGGGTAAAGTCCCCCCATCAGACCGCCGGGGGCGGGCCAGGTCCACTTGTAGTAGCGGTGGTGGTGGTGGTGGTGGTGGTGGTGGTGGTGGTGGTGGTGTTGGTGGGGGTGGATGTAGGGTGGGTACTCTTGCTGGCTACTGTGTCCGCGTGTGATGCCCTCTCCCTGGGACGGGCGCTGCTGGTGGGTGGTGGTGGTGGTGGTGCCGGTGCTAGTAATAGTAGTATGTTCCATGTGGACCACCATGGGCAAGCCCTATTCAACGTGGGTCCACGTGAAAACAACCCAGGCCCACACAGCCCCCCTATGGGCCTAGAGGGCCAGGACCACCGTGGGCCCCCGTGGGTAAAGTCCCCCCATCAGACCGCCGGGGGCGGGCCAGGTCCCAGGGGACCCAGGGCCCCACACCGGCTTGCCCCCCCACGGTTGTGGGCGAAGGATCTACGTGGAGCACCATGTACCACCGGCACAGACAGCAACAGGCGAGCCCCGCTCACCGTGGGTCCGTGCGAAAAGGCCACGGGCCCAGGACAACCGCAGTGCCCCCCATCAGACCCCCGGGGTCGGGCCAGGTCCCAGGGCCCCACGACGGCCTGGTCCCCCACGGTTGTGGGGGAAAGATCTACGTGGAGCACCATGTACCACCGGCACAGACAGCAACAGGCGAGCCCCGCTCACCGTGGGTCCGTGCGAAAAGGCCACGGGCCCAGGACAACCGCAGTCCCCCCCATCAGACCCCCGGGGTCGGGCCAGGTCCCAGGGCCCCACGACGGCCTGGTCCCCCACGGTTGTGGGGGGAAGATCTACGTGGAGCACCATGTACCACCGGCACAGACAGCAACAGGCGAGCCCCGCTCACCGTGGGTCCGTGCGAAAAGGCCCCGGGCCCAGGACCACCGCAGGCCCCCCCATCAGACCCCCGGGGGTGGGCCAGGTCCCAGGGGACCCAGGGCCCCACACCGGCTTGCCCCCCCACGGTTGTGGGCGAAGGATCTACGTGGAGCACCATGTACCACCGGCATAGACAGCAATGGGCAAGCCCCGCTCACCGTGGGTCCGTGCGAAAAGGCCACGGGCCCAGGACCGCCGCAGTCCCCCCCATCAGACTCCCGGGGGTGGGCCAGGTCCCAGGGCCCCACGACGGCCTGGTCCCCCACGGTTGTGGGGGAAAGATCTACGTGGAGCACCATGTACCACCGGCACAGACAGCAACAGGCGAGCCCCGCTCACCGTGGGTCCGTGCGAAAAGGCCCCGGGCCCAGGACCACCGCAGGCCCCCCCATCAGACCCCCGGGGGTGGGCCAGGTCCCAGGGGACCCAGGGCCCCACACCGGCTTGCCCCCCCACGGTTGTGGGCGAAGGATCTACGTGGAGCACCATGTACCACCGGCATAGACAGCAATGGGCAAGCCCCGCTCACCGTGGGTCCGTGCGAAAAGGCCACGGGCCCAGGACCGCCGCAGTCCCCCCCATCAGACTCCCGGGGGTGGGCCAGGTCCCAGGGCCCCACGACGGCCTGGTCCCCCACGGTTGTGGGGGAAAGATCTACGTGGAGCACCATGTACCACCGGCACAGACAGCAACAGGCGAGCCCCGCTCACCGTGGGTCCGTGCGAAAAGGCCCCGGGCCCAGGACCACCGCAGGCCCCCCCATCAGACCCCCGGGGGTGGGCCAGGTACTGACATTTGATACTGGCTTGGGGCGCGGCCGAATGATGGTCGCCCCTCTCCATGATCACAGCGCATGTTTATGAAGGACTGGCTGTTAAACCACTTGCATACGACCTGATTCTGGGTCAGGGTGTCGTGAGTAGCAGAGCAGCTTTATGACTGCGATCTATTGAAAGTCATCCCTCGATCCAAGCTTTTGTCGCGGCAGCGGGCAGGCTCGCGCGGGCGGCCACCCGGGCCACGGCTCTCTCTCTCTCTCTCCCCCTCTCCTCGTGACGATCACCATGGGTCCGGGCGCTCGGGGGGGAGAAGGAACAAGTGTATAGGGGTGGGCGGTCGGGTAGGCGAGGGAGGGCACCGCAGGTCAAGGCACTTAGAAAAAGGATGGTAAAGAGGTTAAGCCCATTCATTGTCAATGGGAGTTGGATCACCATGGGCGCCCATTCATTTTCAAAGGGAGTTGGATCACCATGGGCGCCCATTCATTTTCAATGGGAGTTGGATCACCATGGGCGCCCATTCATGTCAATGGGAATTGGATCACCATGGGGCCGTTCGTCGAGAGCCGCGCAGAGTGATTAATCAGTGTCGCCGGGGCCGCCGGGGGGTGCTTAAGAGTGGGTGACCGTGCTCGGCTGGCGCCCGGGTTGCTGGGTGTGCCGTGGAGATGGTGGGTGAGTGGTGGTTCTAGTCCGGCCACGGTGCTCTGTGCCTGGGGTGGGTGGGTGGGGGTGGATGTAGGGTGGGTACTCTTGCTGGCCGCGTGTGGTGCCCTCTCCCTGGGACGGGCGCTGCTGGTGGGTGGTGGTGGTGGTGGTGCCGGTGCTAGTAATAGTAGTATGTTCCATGTGGACCACCATGGGCAAGCCCTATTCAACGTGGGTCCACGTGAAAACAACCCAGGCCCACACAGCCCCCCTATGGGCCTAGAGGGCCAGGACCACCGTGGGCCCCCGTGGGTAAAGTCCCCCCATCAGACCGCCGGGGGCGGGCCAGGTCCACTTGTAGTAGCGGTGGTGGTGGTGGTGGTGGTGGTGGTGGTGGTGGTGGTGGTGTTGGTGGGGGTGGATGTAGGGTGGGTACTCTTGCTGGCTACTGTGTCCGCGTGTGATGCCCTCTCCCTGGGACGGGCGCTGCTGGTGGGTGGTGGTGGTGGTGGTGCCGGTGCTAGTAATAGTAGTATGTTCCATGTGGACCACCATGGGCAAGCCCTATTCAACGTGGGTCCACGTGAAAACAACCCAGGCCCACACAGCCCCCCTATGGGCCTAGAGGGCCAGGACCACCGTGGGCCCCCGTGGGTAAAGTCCCCCCATCAGACCGCCGGGGGCGGGCCAGGTCCCAGGGGACCCAGGGCCCCACACCGGCTTGCCCCCCCACGGTTGTGGGCGAAGGATCTACGTGGAGCACCATGTACCACCGGCACAGACAGCAACAGGCGAGCCCCGCTCACCGTGGGTCCGTGCGAAAAGGCCACGGGCCCAGGACAACCGCAGTCCCCCCCATCAGACCCCCGGGGTCGGGCCAGGTCCCAGGGCCCCACGACGGCCTGGTCCCCCACGGTTGTGGCATACGACCGCGCAGAGTGCTTAATCAGTGTCGCCGGGGCCGCCGGTGGGTGCTTAAGAGTGGGTGACCGTGCTCGGCTGGCGCCCGGGTTGCTGGGTGTGCCGTGGAGATGGTGGGTGAGTGGTGGTTCTAGTCCGGCCACGGTGCTCTGTGCCTGGGGTGGGTGGGTGGGGGTGGATGTAGGGTGGGTACTCTTGCTGGCCGCGTGTGGTGCCCTCTCCCTGGGACGGGCGCTGCTGGTGGGTGGTGGTGGTGGTGGTGCCGGTGCTAGTAATAGTAGTATGTTCCATGTGGACCACCATGGGCAAGCCCTATTCAACGTGGGTCCACGTGAAAACAACCCAGGCCCACACAGCCCCCCTATGGGCCTAGAGGGCCAGGACCACCGTGGGCCCCCGTGGGTAAAGTCCCCCCATCAGACCGCCGGGGGCGGGCCAGGTCCACTTGTAGTAGCGGTGGTGGTGGTGGTGGTGGTGGTGGTGGTGGTGGTGGTGGTGTTGGTGGGGGTGGATGTAGGGTGGGTACTCTTGCTGGCTACTGTGTCCGCGTGTGATGCCCTCTCCCTGGGACGGGCGCTGCTGGTGGGTGGTGGTGGTGGTGGTGCCGGTGCTAGTAATAGTAGTATGTTCCATGTGGACCACCATGGGCAAGCCCTATTCAACGTGGGTCCACGTGAAAACAACCCAGGCCCACACAGCCCCCCTATGGGCCTAGAGGGCCAGGACCACCGTGGGCCCCCGTGGGTAAAGTCCCCCCATCAGACCGCCGGGGGCGGGCCAGGTCCCAGGGGACCCAGGGCCCCACACCGGCTTGCCCCCCCACGGTTGTGGGCGAAGGATCTACGTGGAGCACCATGTACCACCGGCACAGACAGCAACAGGCGAGCCCCGCTCACCGTGGGTCCGTGCGAAAAGGCCACGGGCCCAGGACAACCGCAGTCCCCCCCATCAGACCCCCGGGGTCGGGCCAGGTCCCAGGGCCCCACGACGGCCTGGTCCCCCACGGTTGTGGCATACGACCGCGCAGAGTGCTTAATCAGTGTCGCCGGGGCCGCCGGTGGGTGCTTAAGAGTGGGTGACCGTGCTCGGCTGGCGCCCGGGTTGCTGGGTGTGCCGTGGAGATGGTGGGTGAGTGGTGGTTCTAGTCCGGCCACGGTGCTCTGTGCCTGGGGTGGGTGGGTGGGGGTGGATGTAGGGTGGGTACTCTTGCTGGCCGCGTGTGGTGCCCTCTCCCTGGGACGGGCGCTGCTGGTGGGTGGTGGTGGTGGTGGTGCCGGTGCTAGTAATAGTAGTATGTTCCATGTGGACCACCATGGGCAAGCCCTATTCAACGTGGGTCCACGTGAAAACAACCCAGGCCCACACAGCCCCCCTATGGGCCTAGAGGGCCAGGACCACCGTGGGCCCCCGTGGGTAAAGTCCCCCCATCAGACCGCCGGGGGCGGGCCAGGTCCACTTGTAGTAGCGGTGGTGGTGGTGGTGGTGGTGGTGGTGGTGGTGGTGGTGGTGTTGGTGGGGGTGGATGTAGGGTGGGTACTCTTGCTGGCTACTGTGTCCGCGTGTGATGCCCTCTCCCTGGGACGGGCGCTGCTGGTGGGTGGTGGTGGTGGTGGTGCCGGTGCTAGTAATAGTAGTATGTTCCATGTGGACCACCATGGGCAAGCCCTATTCAACGTGGGTCCACGTGAAAACAACCCAGGCCCACACAGCCCCCCTATGGGCCTAGAGGGCCAGGACCACCGTGGGCCCCCGTGGGTAAAGTCCCCCCATCAGACCGCCGGGGGCGGGCCAGGTCCCAGGGGACCCAGGGCCCCACACCGGCTTGACCCCCACGGTTGTGGGCGAAGGATCTACGTGGAGCACCATGTACCACCGGCACAGACAGCAACAGGCGAGCCCCGCTCACCTCGGGTCCGTGCGAAAAGGCCACGGGCCCAGGACAACCGCAGTCCCCCCCATCAGACCCCCGGGGTCGGGCCAGGTCCCAGGGGCCCACGACGGCCTGGTCCCCCACGGTTGTGGCATACGACCGCGCAGAGTGCTTAATCAGTGTCGCCGGGGCCGCCGGTGGGTGCTTAAGAGTGGGTGACCGTGCTCGGCTGGCGCCCGGGTTGCTGGGTGTGCCGTGGAGATGGTGGGTGAGTGGTGGTTCTAGTCCGGCCACGGTGCTCTGTGCCTGGGGTGGGTGGGTGGGGGTGGATGTAGGGTGGGTACTCTTGCTGGCCGCGTGTGGTGCCCTCTCCCTGGGACGGGCGCTGCTGGTGGGTGGTGGTGGTGGTGGTGCCGGTGCTAGTAATAGTAGTATGTTCCATGTGGACCACCATGGGCAAGCCCTATTCAACGTGGGTCCACGTGAAAACAACCCAGGCCCACACAGCCCCCCTATGGGCCTAGAGGGCCAGGACCACCGTGGGCCCCCGTGGGTAAAGTCCCCCCATCAGACCGCCGGGGGCGGGCCAGGTCCACTTGTAGTAGCGGTGGTGGTGGTGGTGGTGGTGGTGGTGGTGGTGGTGGTGGTGTTGGTGGGGGTGGATGTAGGGTGGGTACTCTTGCTGGCTACTGTGTCCGCGTGTGATGCCCTCTCCCTGGGACGGGCGCTGCTGGTGGGTGGTGGTGGTGGTGGTGCCGGTGCTAGTAATAGTAGTATGTTCCATGTGGACCACCATGGGCAAGCCCTATTCAACGTGGGTCCACGTGAAAACAACCCAGGCCCACACAGCCCCCCTATGGGCCTAGAGGGCCAGGACCACCGTGGGCCCCCGTGGGTAAAGTCCCCCCATCAGACCGCCGGGGGCGGGCCAGGTCCCAGGGGACCCAGGGCCCCACACCGGCTTGCCCCCCCACGGTTGTGGGCGAAGGATCTACGTGGAGCACCATGTACCACCGGCACAGACAGCAACAGGCGAGCCCCGCTCACCGTGGGTCCGTGCGAAAAGGCCACGGGCCCAGGACAACCGCAGTGCCCCCCATCAGACCCCCGGGGTCGGGCCAGGTCCCAGGGCCCCACGACGGCCTGGTCCCCCACGGTTGTGGGGGAAAGATCTACGTGGAGCACCATGTACCACCGGCACAGACAGCAACAGGCGAGCCCCGCTCACCGTGGGTCCGTGCGAAAAGGCCACGGGCCCAGGACAACCGCAGTCCCCCCCATCAGACCCCCGGGGTCGGGCCAGGTCCCAGGGCCCCACGACGGCCTGGTCCCCCACGGTTGTGGGGGGAAGATCTACGTGGAGCACCATGTACCACCGGCACAGACAGCAACAGGCGAGCCCCGCTCACCGTGGGTCCGTGCGAAAAGGCCCCGGGCCCAGGACCACCGCAGGCCCCCCCATCAGACCCCCGGGGGTGGGCCAGGTCCCAGTGGACCCAGGGCCCCACACCGGCTTGCCCCCCCACGGTTGTGGGCGAAGGATCTACGTGGAGCACCATGTACCACCGGCATAGACAGCAATGGGCAAGCCCCGCTCACCGTGGGTCCGTGCGAAAAGGCCACGGGCCCAGGACCGCCGCAGTCCCCCCCATCAGACTCCCGGGGGTGGGCCAGGTCCCAGGGCCCCACGACGGCCTGGTCCCCCACGGTTGTGGGGGAAAGATCTACGTGGAGCACCATGTACCACCGGCACAGACAGCAACAGGCGAGCCCCGCTCACCGTGGGTCCGTGCGAAAAGGCCCCGGGCCCAGGACCACCGCAGGCCCCCCCATCAGACCCCCGGGGGTGGGCCAGGTCCCAGGGGACCCAGGGCCCCACACCGGCTTGCCCCCCCACGGTTGTGGGCGAAGGATCTACGTGGAGCACCATGTACCACCGGCATAGACAGCAATGGGCAAGCCCCGCTCACCGTGGGTCCGTGCGAAAAGGCCACGGGCCCAGGACCGCCGCAGTCCCCCCCATCAGACTCCCGGGGGTGGGCCAGGTCCCAGGGCCCCACGACGGCCTGGTCCCCCACGGTTGTGGGGGAAAGATCTACGTGGAGCACCATGTACCACCGGCACAGACAGCAACAGGCGAGCCCCGCTCACCGTGGGTCCGTGCGAAAAGGCCCCGGGCCCAGGACCACCGCAGGCCCCCCCATCAGACCCCCGGGGGTGGGCCAGGTACTGACATTTGATACTGGCTTGGGGCGCGGCCGAATGATGGTCGCCCCTCTCCATGATCACAGCGCATGTTTATGAAGGACTGGCTGTTAAACCACTTGCATACGACCTGATTCTGGGTCAGGGTGTCGTGAGTAGCAGAGCAGCTTTATGACTGCGATCTATTGAAAGTCATCCCTCGATCCAAGCTTTTGTCGCGGCAGCGGGCAGGCTCGCGCGGGCGGCCACCCGGGCCACGGCTCTCTCTCTCTCTCTCCCCCTCTCCTCGTGACGATCACCATGGGTCCGGGCGCTCGGGGGGGAGAAGGAACAAGTGTATAGGGGTGGGCGGTCGGGTAGGCGAGGGAGGGCACCGCAGGTCAAGGCACTTAGAAAAAGGATGGTAAAGAGGTTAAGCCCATTCATTGTCAATGGGAGTTGGATCACCATGGGCGCCCATTCATTTTCAAAGGGAGTTGGATCACCATGGGCGCCCATTCATTTTCAATGGGAGTTGGATCACCATGGGCGCCCATTCATGTCAATGGGAATTGGATCACCATGGGGCCGTTCGTCGAGAGCCGCGCAGAGTGATTAATCAGTGTCGCCGGGGCCGCCGGGGGGTGCTTAAGAGTGGGTGACCGTGCTCGGCTGGCGCCCGGGTTGCTGGGTGTGCCGTGGAGATGGTGGGTGAGTGGTGGTTCTAGTCCGGCCACGGTGCTCTGTGCCTGGGGTGGGTGGGTGGGGGTGGATGTAGGGTGGGTACTCTTGCTGGCCGCGTGTGGTGCCCTCTCCCTGGGACGGGCGCTGCTGGTGGGTGGTGGTGGTGGTGGTGCCGGTGCTAGTAATAGTAGTATGTTCCATGTGGACCACCATGGGCAAGCCCTATTCAACGTGGGTCCACGTGAAAACAACCCAGGCCCACACAGCCCCCCTATGGGCCTAGAGGGCCAGGACCACCGTGGGCCCCCGTGGGTAAAGTCCCCCCATCAGACCGCCGGGGGCGGGCCAGGTCCACTTGTAGTAGCGGTGGTGGTGGTGGTGGTGGTGGTGGTGGTGGTGGTGGTGGTGTTGGTGGGGGTGGATGTAGGGTGGGTACTCTTGCTGGCTACTGTGTCCGCGTGTGATGCCCTCTCCCTGGGACGGGCGCTGCTGGTGGGTGGTGGTGGTGGTGGTGCCGGTGCTAGTAATAGTAGTATGTTCCATGTGGACCACCATGGGCAAGCCCTATTCAACGTGGGTCCACGTGAAAACAACCCAGGCCCACACAGCCCCCCTATGGGCCTAGAGGGCCAGGACCACCGTGGGCCCCCGTGGGTAAAGTCCCCCCATCAGACCGCCGGGGGCGGGCCAGGTCCCAGGGGACCCAGGGCCCCACACCGGCTTGCCCCCCCACGGTTGTGGGCGAAGGATCTACGTGGAGCACCATGTACCACCGGCACAGACAGCAACAGGCGAGCCCCGCTCACCGTGGGTCCGTGCGAAAAGGCCACGGGCCCAGGACAACCGCAGTCCCCCCCATCAGACCCCCGGGGTCGGGCCAGGTCCCAGGGCCCCACGACGGCCTGGTCCCCCACGGTTGTGGCATACGACCGCGCAGAGTGCTTAATCAGTGTCGCCGGGGCCGCCGGTGGGTGCTTAAGAGTGGGTGACCGTGCTCGGCTGGCGCCCGGGTTGCTGGGTGTGCCGTGGAGATGGTGGGTGAGTGGTGGTTCTAGTCCGGCCACGGTGCTCTGTGCCTGGGGTGGGTGGGTGGGGGTGGATGTAGGGTGGGTACTCTTGCTGGCCGCGTGTGGTGCCCTCTCCCTGGGACGGGCGCTGCTGGTGGGTGGTGGTGGTGGTGGTGCCGGTGCTAGTAATAGTAGTATGTTCCATGTGGACCACCATGGGCAAGCCCTATTCAACGTGGGTCCACGTGAAAACAACCCAGGCCCACACAGCCCCCCTATGGGCCTAGAGGGCCAGGACCACCGTGGGCCCCCGTGGGTAAAGTCCCCCCATCAGACCGCCGGGGGCGGGCCAGGTCCACTTGTAGTAGCGGTGGTGGTGGTGGTGGTGGTGGTGGTGGTGGTGGTGGTGGTGTTGGTGGGGGTGGATGTAGGGTGGGTACTCTTGCTGGCTACTGTGTCCGCGTGTGATGCCCTCTCCCTGGGACGGGCGCTGCTGGTGGGTGGTGGTGGTGGTGGTGCCGGTGCTAGTAATAGTAGTATGTTCCATGTGGACCACCATGGGCAAGCCCTATTCAACGTGGGTCCACGTGAAAACAACCCAGGCCCACACAGCCCCCCTATGGGCCTAGAGGGCCAGGACCACCGTGGGCCCCCGTGGGTAAAGTCCCCCCATCAGACCGCCGGGGGCGGGCCAGGTCCCAGGGGACCCAGGGCCCCACACCGGCTTGACCCCCACGGTTGTGGGCGAAGGATCTACGTGGAGCACCATGTACCACCGGCACAGACAGCAACAGGCGAGCCCCGCTCACCTCGGGTCCGTGCGAAAAGGCCACGGGCCCAGGACAACCGCAGTCCCCCCCATCAGACCCCCGGGGTCGGGCCAGGTCCCAGGGGCCCACGACGGCCTGGTCCCCCACGGTTGTGGCATACGACCGCGCAGAGTGCTTAATCAGTGTCGCCGGGGCCGCCGGTGGGTGCTTAAGAGTGGGTGACCGTGCTCGGCTGGCGCCCGGGTTGCTGGGTGTGCCGTGGAGATGGTGGGTGAGTGGTGGTTCTAGTCCGGCCACGGTGCTCTGTGCCTGGGGTGGGTGGGTGGGGGTGGATGTAGGGTGGGTACTCTTGCTGGCCGCGTGTGGTGCCCTCTCCCTGGGACGGGCGCTGCTGGTGGGTGGTGGTGGTGGTGGTGCCGGTGCTAGTAATAGTAGTATGTTCCATGTGGACCACCATGGGCAAGCCCTATTCAACGTGGGTCCACGTGAAAACAACCCAGGCCCACACAGCCCCCCTATGGGCCTAGAGGGCCAGGACCACCGTGGGCCCCCGTGGGTAAAGTCCCCCCATCAGACCGCCGGGGGCGGGCCAGGTCCACTTGTAGTAGCGGTGGTGGTGGTGGTGGTGGTGGTGGTGGTGGTGGTGGTGGTGTTGGTGGGGGTGGATGTAGGGTGGGTACTCTTGCTGGCTACTGTGTCCGCGTGTGATGCCCTCTCCCTGGGACGGGCGCTGCTGGTGGGTGGTGGTGGTGGTGGTGCCGGTGCTAGTAATAGTAGTATGTTCCATGTGGACCACCATGGGCAAGCCCTATTCAACGTGGGTCCACGTGAAAACAACCCAGGCCCACACAGCCCCCCTATGGGCCTAGAGGGCCAGGACCACCGTGGGCCCCCGTGGGTAAAGTCCCCCCATCAGACCGCCGGGGGCGGGCCAGGTCCCAGGGGACCCAGGGCCCCACACCGGCTTGCCCCCCCACGGTTGTGGGCGAAGGATCTACGTGGAGCACCATGTACCACCGGCACAGACAGCAACAGGCGAGCCCCGCTCACCGTGGGTCCGTGCGAAAAGGCCACGGGCCCAGGACAACCGCAGTGCCCCCCATCAGACCCCCGGGGTCGGGCCAGGTCCCAGGGCCCCACGACGGCCTGGTCCCCCACGGTTGTGGGGGAAAGATCTACGTGGAGCACCATGTACCACCGGCACAGACAGCAACAGGCGAGCCCCGCTCACCGTGGGTCCGTGCGAAAAGGCCACGGGCCCAGGACAACCGCAGTCCCCCCCATCAGACCCCCGGGGTCGGGCCAGGTCCCAGGGCCCCACGACGGCCTGGTCCCCCACGGTTGTGGCATACGACCGCGCAGAGTGCTTAATCAGTGTCGCCGGGGCCGCCGGTGGGTGCTTAAGAGTGGGTGACCGTGCTCGGCTGGCGCCCGGGTTGCTGGGTGTGCCGTGGAGATGGTGGGTGAGTGGTGGTTCTAGTCCGGCCACGGTGCTCTGTGCCTGGGGTGGGTGGGTGGGGGTGGATGTAGGGTGGGTACTCTTGCTGGCCGCGTGTGGTGCCCTCTCCCTGGGACGGGCGCTGCTGGTGGGTGGTGGTGGTGGTGGTGCCGGTGCTAGTAATAGTAGTATGTTCCATGTGGACCACCATGGGCAAGCCCTATTCAACGTGGGTCCACGTGAAAACAACCCAGGCCCACACAGCCCCCCTATGGGCCTAGAGGGCCAGGACCACCGTGGGCCCCCGTGGGTAAAGTCCCCCCATCAGACCGCCGGGGGCGGGCCAGGTCCACTTGTAGTAGCGGTGGTGGTGGTGGTGGTGGTGGTGGTGGTGGTGGTGGTGGTGTTGGTGGGGGTGGATGTAGGGTGGGTACTCTTGCTGGCTACTGTGTCCGCGTGTGATGCCCTCTCCCTGGGACGGGCGCTGCTGGTGGGTGGTGGTGGTGGTGGTGCCGGTGCTAGTAATAGTAGTATGTTCCATGTGGACCACCATGGGCAAGCCCTATTCAACGTGGGTCCACGTGAAAACAACCCAGGCCCACACAGCCCCCCTATGGGCCTAGAGGGCCAGGACCACCGTGGGCCCCCGTGGGTAAAGTCCCCCCATCAGACCGCCGGGGGCGGGCCAGGTCCCAGGGGACCCAGGGCCCCACACCGGCTTGACCCCCACGGTTGTGGGCGAAGGATCTACGTGGAGCACCATGTACCACCGGCACAGACAGCAACAGGCGAGCCCCGCTCACCTCGGGTCCGTGCGAAAAGGCCACGGGCCCAGGACAACCGCAGTCCCCCCCATCAGACCCCCGGGGTCGGGCCAGGTCCCAGGGGCCCACGACGGCCTGGTCCCCCACGGTTGTGGCATACGACCGCGCAGAGTGCTTAATCAGTGTCGCCGGGGCCGCCGGTGGGTGCTTAAGAGTGGGTGACCGTGCTCGGCTGGCGCCCGGGTTGCTGGGTGTGCCGTGGAGATGGTGGGTGAGTGGTGGTTCTAGTCCGGCCACGGTGCTCTGTGCCTGGGGTGGGTGGGTGGGGGTGGATGTAGGGTGGGTACTCTTGCTGGCCGCGTGTGGTGCCCTCTCCCTGGGACGGGCGCTGCTGGTGGGTGGTGGTGGTGGTGGTGCCGGTGCTAGTAATAGTAGTATGTTCCATGTGGACCACCATGGGCAAGCCCTATTCAACGTGGGTCCACGTGAAAACAACCCAGGCCCACACAGCCCCCCTATGGGCCTAGAGGGCCAGGACCACCGTGGGCCCCCGTGGGTAAAGTCCCCCCATCAGACCGCCGGGGGCGGGCCAGGTCCACTTGTAGTAGCGGTGGTGGTGGTGGTGGTGGTGGTGGTGGTGGTGGTGGTGG
>JAXIVH010000008.1:1875000-1885000 GCA_036785325.1 Urophycis tenuis
CTCCAGCCGACTGCGCGACCTTTCTGACCCCTGCAGTGCTGATGGGTCTGATCTCCTCCCTCATCCTCCTGCTGGTGCTGGCCTACGCCCTGCACATGGTGGTGCATCTCCGGCACGTCGACCGCTACCACCACAAGACCACCGTTTACTTCCCCCGGGCACCAGAGTCAGACACCTGCTCAGCCGACAAGAACAGCCTGTAGACGGGCTCGGGTTGTCTGGTTCTCCTCTCATCCTCCGGCCCGGTTCTCCTCCTCTGGAAGATGGATAAGATGTCCAACACAGGGCGGACCCTTTAGAAAAATAGCAAAGGAGCAGGGTGGCAGGGATTGAGGGGAATCAAACCTAGAACCTTTAAGTAGTGAACACTTGATGAGCTCCCAGTATCTGCATTGATGGAAAGCTCAGATTTTCCACCTTCTAATGCCCAACCTATGGTCTACCATCTGCTGGAAGCTCATCATGTGTTGACCACTGAGTCTGCGCCCAGCTACTGTGTGTGTTCAACATTCCATGCTCCACCCCACTGCAACACCATCGGTGCTCCAGCTGCCTGTCAGCCCAATCTAGTCAGCCATTTGTCAATCATATGAGGATTCCAGTCTGCATCACATGAAACATACAAGGACTGCAGCGTGATGTCACTTCCTCTCAGGACTATAGAACAAGGGTAGGGTTGGTGTTTGGAAAGGTTCTGAACTTCTTTATTATTATTATTCTCATTAAGAGAATCATTAAGAACTTGAACTTGTTTCAATGTTTATGTTATTATCATGTTGTATTTTTATTGCACTAGTTTTGTACTTTTTATTGCACTAGTTTTCTTTCTTTTTTGGTATTTTTTGTTACTCTTACTATTGTGGGAGTAACAAAAAAATACCGAAAATACTGTTACTATTATTATTATTATTTTAATTTTTTTATTATTTTATTTTATTATTATTATTTATGACACTATTACACATTGAGTTGTTTGGGGTGCCTGGGATTCACGATTTTCATTGCTAACATGTACGCTGTATCTGTTGAGCTACCTTCAAGTGGAAGACAGAGAATACATATTCATACAGCAGCGTGCCATCTCAGAATCTTTCTTCTGGTCAAAGCACAGCCCGCTGTTTAGTGAGGAACATTCAGATAATATGTTGATCCCTGCATACAGCAAAGTTTTATAGACGTCCCACTGCCTCCTAACATGAAAAACCTCATATTGTATGTATTTATTCATGTATATATAAATATGTATTTGTGGTCCATAACAGTTGTGAAACCTTGTGAAGTGTATGAATGTGGTAACCCTTTTAATGAATCAAATGTGTGTTCGCTGAAACTGCCCAGAATTTTTTTACCTAAACCTAGGAAGGGTTGATGTGAGGGCTGAGTTTGGAAGATGGAAATGTGAGTTTTGACATTCATAACTTGAACCACTACAGGTTTTAACCAAGCTATGTTCTATTTCTGTGTTGTTTGGCTTCTACATCCTAAAATGTATGCCACGAAATGTTGGGTTATGTTGGAAACACAGAGCTTGTGTATTTACTGAACCAGGTGTTACGTGATGAGCAAAAGAACAACAGTGTGTCTTTGCATTGTACTATAACCTTGAATTGAACTTGGATTTGTAATAAACAGTGTTTTATAACAATCCCTGTGAGTTTTGTGAGCATTTTTATAGATGTGTATAAAAAATATGGATATAGATGTAAGTAAAGGGCATTTAGCAGACGCTTTTATCCAAGGCATCTGACAATCAGTACATTTGTGGGGTTCGACATGTGGATCAAACCGCCGACCTTACAGTTCGTAGATGACCCACTCTGTCCACCCGCTCTATCCACTGAGCTACTGCCGCACCGAGATGCAATGTTTTTTATATATCTTAATTATGCCGATGTGACAGCTGTTTTATACACATTGTAGTGTTGTGTTTTTCAAGAATAATACTAGTAGTATTGTTGTCAAATTAAATTTTGCATTATAACTATTAACAACTTCAACTTCAACTGTGGATGTATTGTTGACTCCTAACCACTAGGTGTCGCTGATTGGATATCATGGTAACGTTGATCACCCGGAAGAAGAGGCGGTCTTCATCAGTCTTCATCACAACACAGGAATACGCCGCGTGGGATGTGGGGTGAATGACAGAGAAAGCTCGAAAGATGGAATAAAACAAAACAAAATACACCTTCACATCGCTTCCAATCACCCGAATCAAATGGTTTTGAACACAAATGCCAACGTGGACACACGGCCTGTGGATTTTAACGGAGAATGACTTGAGTTATCTTGAAATCGGCGAGTTGCGTTTAACCCCAGAGAGTTTGAGTTTCTCCGATTCTCGCCGATTTTTATAGTTGTGACGTCAAACAGGAACATAAATCCAAACCCGACTGGTCTGTGCTTTTAATACTACTTTTTTTTATTCTTTGTGTATAGTTCTGTCGTCCTCCTTATGTTAAGATATCTCCCCGCGACCTCCGCATTATTTTTACGCTGCGTGGCGTCTGCAGAGAGGACTCTCAGTTTGAAAAGCCATCGGTTCCTCAGCAGGATGGAGGACAGGGTCGTGGTCAGGTGTATCCCCGGGGAACCCAAACTCACCATCTCCTTCGTCCTGGACGGGAGCCACCGACACATGCTACGGGACCAGACCGAAGAGCTCGGGAAAGTCCTGCTCCGGATTGCCAACAACGCGGCTAAGGGAGGCGCTCTGGGGGGTCGAGCCAAGAAGTCAAAGAAGAGCAAAGCCCCCCAGACTGCCGCCGTGCCGGTAGTGGTGAAGCTGCTCTGTGACGGGGAGACCGTGTCCGAGGACACGAGGAACAATGAGGCCTGGCACGATGGCACGACTCTCCACATCGGAGAGATGAGATACGAGGTGCAGCGGAACGGACCGAGCTTCACCCGAGCCCAGCTGCCAGGGTGTTTGCTGGCCGGCTTCCCTGTCTGCCCCCGGCTTGAGGTGGAGTTCGGCCGGCTGGAGGACTGTGAGTTGACCTGGTACAAACACGAAGCTACCGCAAGGTACACAGATGGAGCAAAGTGATCTATTCCAAACTGTCATACTAACTATAGTGTTTTCCATACTACTATAGTATGTTTTCGATACTATGCTATACTATACTGTAATCCGCTCTACGAGTATCTGTACTATGTCATACTATTATACAATGATATGCTACTATATCATGATGTATAGACCAATCAATAATCTTCTCATGTCCACAACTTCCTGTTCCCAGCCCAGTGGGTGATGCCCCAGGAAAGGAAGCGGAGTGGGTGCTGACAGGAAAGGGGCGTGTCTACGTGCCGTCCAACCTGGACATTGGCTCCAGGCTGAAGGTGGTCGCCACCCCTCGAGACGGGGCGCGCAGCGGCCTCCCCAAGGAGCTGGTCTCCGTGGCGATGGTGGAGGCGGGGCCTGGCTGGTGCATGTGTGACAACCGGCATGTCTACACGGCGAAGAGGGCGGGGCTGGGGGCGCTGAGGGTGCTGTCCTACAACATCCTGGCGGACGTGTACGCCCAGACGGAGCTGTCCCGGACGGTGCTGTACCCCTACTGCCCCCCCTACGCCCTCCAGATGGACTACCGCTTCAACCTCCTGCTGAAGGAGCTGGCGGGCTACCAGGCAGACCTGCTGTGTCTGCAGGAAGTGGACACGGGTACTGTCACTCTGTCACTACATCTATAGATACGTCTGTTGATATTGTATCCAGGGCATGGTCCTACCATTCACCCCGGCCCATCCACTATGCTTTATGGCGGTCAAGTGGCATGCTACTCCCTCCCTAAGAGGAGAGCCCAACTGCTGCTCAACAAGATCTCGTTTGCTTTCTGTCCTGGCTCCACAGTGGTGGAACGAGCTCCCCACTGACATCAGGACAGCTGAAACTCAAAATGATACTAAACTATGTTTATATTTATTTTGACACTTAAAGCAGTTTGCTTATTTGATTAATCTTATGTATCTCAATCTTGCACCTTTTGGGTTATGTCTTTGTTGTTAAATGAACCTGGTCGCTTTGGACGAGGGCGTGAGCTAAATCCATGTAATGTGATGTTATTGTGATGTGATTTCTATCCTCCAGGAGTGTTTGCAGACAGCCTGGCTCCGGCGCTGGACGCCTACGGTCTGGACGGAACCTTCCGGGTCAAGGAACGCCAAAACGAGGGGCTGGCCACCTTCTACCGCAGGTTAGCCTCACCCACTCATTGGCTGTCTAAGGGAAGCCTCCATATTGGATAGCGATGATCATGTGATGGACATCACATGATCATCGCTATCCAATATGGAGGTTATCCTAGAGTTGACTCTGGATAGTGATGGTCATGTGATGGACATCACATGATCATCGCCATCCAATATGGAGGTTATCCTAGAGTTGACTCTGGATAGTGATGGTCATGTGACGGTGGGTTTCCAGGTCACGGCTACGTCTTCTCAGTCGTCATGACATCATGCTGAGCGAGGCACTGACCTCCGACCCCTTGCACAGCGACCTGCTGGAGAGGATCTCAGCCAATCCCGTCCTCAAGGACAAGGTCCTCCACCTGTCCACCACCCTGCAGGTAACCATGGGAACACACAGGACAGGTGCTGGTGATGGGGTTAGCGTTAATGGAACTGCCCCTACCTATCTCCAAGCATAGTGAAACACTAGGGCTGGGTTGAAAAGATCGATCTGCCGATTTTAAATTAGATTCTCCTTTTAATTCCCACAGATCGATTCGTACGTCCAAAGATCGATTTTTTATATATATAAATATATATTTATGTGTGTGTGTTTAATTGTTTTTTCCGCGGTGACCTTCAGCCTCACGCGTGACTTCGCGCAGATACTTCCGTGTGCGAGATAGGGGTGGCACGGTTTTTGAAAACTGCTCCGAACCGTGCGGATGGCATGTCACGGTTCGGAATGCGTGTTCGTCGTACGTTCCTACGGTTCAGGCTAGGGCTGGGCGATTAATTGAATTTCGATTTTGATTACGATTTTGGCTTCCCTCGATCATTAAATCAAGATAATCGTAATAAAACGATCATTCTGCCATCCGCCGTGTTTTGTGTGGTAAATGGAGCGAACCCTTCTTTCTCCACCTGCGCACTCCGCTGCGCCCCGCCCCCGCCTGAAAACTTGCAAGATATGTCACGCGACCGTGTCTGCACCTCAAGCGAATACGGCCAACACGATCTATTTAACCACTTAAAAGTCCGCACACAGAGTAATACATGACCAAGCAATGAAGGAATAAATGAAAAGCTCCTCCACTCCTGCCACCGCAACACAGTCCTCAATTAAGGAGACCCTATACAATGCCACCCCATATCCAGCCAGCTCCCGCAGGCATAAAGAAATAACAGATGCAATCGCATACACGATTGCCAAAGACATGTGCCCTATCAGCACCGTTAGCGACCCGGCGTTCAATAAACTGATAAACACATTGGACGAGCGGTATGTTACCACCATAGGTTACCACCACGTCACCATTTCAGTAGAATTGCGCTGCCTGCGCTTTATGACGAATGTCATAAAGTCATACCAATTCAAACTGGTGTTGGATCGGATCGGATCGAATCGAATCAAATCGAAACAATCGATTCTGAATCTTAAGAATCGGAATCGAATCGATTCTTGAAATTTGAATCGATACCCAGCCCTATGAAACACCACGCCCCTGCTCGAGCACTCTGCTCAACTACCTCAGCTGGTCGACTGGTACCTCCATCACTACCTCTATCACTACCTCTATCACTACCTCTATCACTACCTCCATCACTACCTCTATCACTACCTCTATCACTACCTCTATCACTACCTCTATCACTACCTCTATCACTACCTCTATCACTACCTCCATCACTACCTCTATCACTACCTCTATCACTACCTCTATCACTACCTCTATCACTACCTCCATCACTACCTCTATCACTACCTCCATCACTACCTCTATCACTACCTCTATCACTACCTCTATCACTACCTCCATCACTAAAAGGAGGAAAAGGTTGGATGGCGAAATCACAACTCTTCACCGTTCTGGCACCGCAGTGGTGGAACGAGCTCCCTGCCAATGTCAGGACTGCAGAGTCACTCCCCATCTTCCGGAAGAGACTCAAGACCCACTTGTTCAGAGTTCACCTGAACCCTGCATAACACCCATCCTATTAAAAAAAAAAAAAAAAAACTACCCTCATGCTCTCATTTGCTGTACGTCTTGGCACTTTGATCGCTCTTTGTAACTTGGCACTTAGTCAGAGATGTTGTATACTAGCAATGGTTAACCTAGCAATTGAAATGCTTGAAACTTGTTCTGGTGATTTTCTTACTGTATTAACAGAAATGAAATGTTTCACCTTCTTATGACAAATGTACTTTTTGTAAGTTAAATGTCCTAAATGTGATAACGTGACTGTAATTTGAACCAATCAGAAGTGAGGGTAATAATCTCTCTCTCTCTTTCTCTCTCACTCACTCACTCTCACTCTCTCTGTATAGGTGTCTGTGTTTGAGGATCTGAATGAGCCCTACAAAAAGCTGTGTGTGGGAAACACTCATTTGTACTGGCACCCGAACGGTAACTGCTCACCCCACCTTCCAGACAGACAGACAGACAGACAGACAGACAGGGTCATACAGGGTCATACAGCAGCTTAAAGGGTCATCGTAACACACTGAAGCTGGATTTGCAGTTCCACATATTGCACATCTGCAAAGGTCCTGCCCCAGGTGCAGAGATCTTCAGAGAGCCGTCTGCATTTACAGTATAGGGTCCTAGCAGCGCAGGGTCTCAAACGAGGAAAGTAGACTCTAAATACAGGAAAGGTGAATGCACTAGAGGCAGTCAAGGTGCTTCTGAGTTAGTGATGTTAGTTCTGTTCCTTCAGGGGGAAACGTCCGTCTGGTGCAGATGGGTGTGGCCATGCAACACCTTAGTCACGTCATCAAACAGGAAGCACCTGGAGCTGCCTTCATCTTCTGTGGAGATTTTAACTCCACCCCCAACTCAGGTAACCCCCATTAACACCTAGATAACCATGCTCACAAACCTAGATTATCCTGAGAATGTTTCCTAAATCTCATGTTCTAGGGACAAGCTATCACTGTTAACTGAAGAGCTGCCACACCGACAACCTTAGAAGGTCAAAATAGTGCATCTTCAACTTGCTTTCGTAACCTGGTTACCTGGACCATGTAATCGTCCTTAACCCGGTTAAACTGCGTGCAAACGGCATGCAAACGTACCCAACGTCTCTCTCTGCTCATTCAAATGAATAAGGGCTTTATTGGTAAAGTAACATTTACATTGCCAAAGCACAACAGTAAAAATCAAACCAAACCATTATGTCCAACCCCTTCCCAGGTGTCTGCCAGCTGGTCCAGGATGGTCTGGTGCCAGACTCCCACCCTGACTGGGTCTCTGGTGGTCCAGAGGAGTCCTGCCCAGGGGAGATGCGCTCGCCCCTCCCGCCCCTGCTCAGCGCCTGCGGAGACCCCGCCTATACCAACTACGTCGGTGGTTTCCATGGCGTCCTCGACTATGTATTCCTGCAGCCTGACGGCCTGGAGGTACTGTTGAGCTACATGCTATGCTACAAGCAAGCTATATAGCGGCTGCATGCTAATGCAACCAAAGATAGATTGGTGGATAGATGGATCTATTTTATTTAATCCCCAAAGGGAAATTTAGTTTAGAAATATGGATGAGGGCTGCATGCTAGGTTAGTAAATAAGAAACTTGGGGCTAGGCTAAGTTATACATGCTACAAGCTACATGCTAGGCTAAATTAGCGGCTATGTGCTCATTCCCGAGTGTGTCCTGCAGGTGGATCAGGTGATTCCGCTGCCCAGCCACGAGGAGGTGACCAGTCACCAGGCGCTCCCCAGTGTAGCCCACCCCTCGGACCACATCGCCCTGGTCTGTGACCTGAGCTTCACACCCTGAGCCCCCAAGCGCCCCGTCCTTGACTGAGCATGTGTGCACTGTGCTGTGGTTGAAGGTGTGAATTCCTTGTTGAAACAGGAGTACCATTTATTTTGATGATGCTGCGGTCTGATGTGTTGGAAAATAAACTATGAAGGAGAATCTCTAGTCCGCCTTGTTTCACCCAAGGTTCTGTAAGCCATTCTAACCTGAGTTATAGAACCCAATCTGACGTTGATGACCCCGCCCAGCACTGCACTGGGAGAACCAGTAATCAATGGAAGGTACTGCCCGTGTTTGCTGGGATATACATTGAACGTGTCCCGTAGAGCACATGTAAAGCTGGAGACTGCTGTGCCTCACATCACCTAGGCTAAGATAATGCTACATCACCTAGGCTAAGATAATGCTACATCACCTAGGCTAAGATAATGCTACATCACCTAGGCTAAGATAATGCTACATCACCTAGGCTAAGATAATGCTACATCACCTCGTTTAACGTGGTCCAGCCTGAGTGACTGCTGGTGACTGTTTTCACTGATGAGAGTTCTAATTGACTGTATGATTGAGCCAATGGGATGCCTGCTTGCATGCCAGAGAAAAGTGTCCCGGTTAGATTTGCATCAACTTTATTGATCACATGACCTTCACTTCCAGTGCATATTTAATAGAAACCTTCCACTTTACGCTGATGCAGAATAGTTTTCAACATTTATGAGATTCAATTGTTTATATTATAGTTATCTATTAATAGCCGATGCATAGCGCTTTACATAAACAGCAATCACATACAAATATTTCAAAGAAATCTTCAATAAAAGTGTAAAAAGTTAAACAGTACATCACCCTGATTAAAAGAAGGTGTGCAAACCAACCTGCTCACTATCTTCCTCAGAAGGTTCTGGCCTCATGGAGGCAGTATTAGGCAGTAGCTCAGTCAGTAGAGCGGGTCGTCCACTAACCGTAGGGTCGGCGGTTTGATCCCCCTCCTCCACATGTCAAACCCCACAAATGTACTGAATGTAAGTCGCTTTGGACAAAAGCGTCTGCTAAATGCCCCTTTACCCTTTACCAGGTGACATCGCTATGACCACCCGGGGTCTGTATAAAGTAGGTCCAGGTGTTTCTGGGTCCGGTGGTCTAGTGTTTCTGGACCTGCACAGAGAGCCAGTCCAGTCCCTCCACCAGCCCTGTACCACTGACCGCACAGCAGCCCTGGACAGACCACTGGACACAGAAAAGTGTTTTATTAAAGCCATTCACAACTACACACACACAAAGCTGTTTGTCATATCCTAGGGCGCCCTGTCAAATATAGCCACCTATAACATACTGAATAAAAATGTTAAATACATAAGCGTCTCCATAAGCTTCCAAGTTTATGTTTGAGCCCAGCCAGGGCAGAACCCAACCATACCGTGTTGGACAGCCCTGATAGGGCGAGGGCCTCTGTGACATCACTGACAGACATGGCTTTGGGTAGGTCCTGTTTGTTGGCCAAAACCAGCACGGCCACACCCCTCAGCTCATCCTCCTCCAACTGGAAGAAAGAAAAATCGTGGTGCGTTCAAGTCCTGATGGGAAATCAGACTCACAAGTTCTGATTCATTTAACCACATCACAGTCTTGACCACAATAAGAACTAACATGGACTAAATGGAGGGATGGATGGATGATACCGAGAAGAGGGAATATATTAGTTGGATGGAGGGATAGAGAAAACAACATACCATGCGATGCAGCTCTGTTGCGGCTTCGTTCATTCTCTGTGGGTCACTACTGTCCACCACAAATATCAGCCCCTGGTGCATCATGGGAAGGCAGAGTCAACAACCAACCACAGTTTGTGTAGTAGTAGTAGTAGTATGTAAATACATTGAAGTCCCAGTATTGTGAAAGTAGTATTTGTAGAGGTTTCAGTAGTAATATATTGGCATTCCCGGGCATAGTACTGTTAGTTACCTGTTTGGAATTGTATTATTTGTTGTAGTTGTAGTTATTGTTGCAGTATTTGTAGAGGTTTAGATAGATAGATAGATAGATAGATAGATAGATAGATAGATAGA
>JAXIVH010000008.1:1890000-1905000 GCA_036785325.1 Urophycis tenuis
AGGTCAAGTGGACCCCCGCAGCAACTATGACCTCACACCCCTCGCCCTCGCCACCCTGGCCGGACACACTGAACTAGTCAGCACCCTGCTGGAGAGAGGTGAGACATGCAGACCCACAGATAGACAGACAGACAGACAGACAGACAGATAGTCTGACAGACAGGCAGACATGTGAGAAAAGCAGACACACAGACCTCGTCAGCACCCTGCTGGATAGAGGTGAGACAGGCAGGCACACTGACCCAGACAACCTGTCTCTCTGCTCTAGGGGCGAGTGTATCCTCCCAGGCCAAGGACGGGGCGTCCATCTTGTACGAGGCGTGTGCGTGTGGGATGCCTAGCGTCATCAGGCAGCTACTAGCGCGCGGAGCCGATGCTAACGTCACTAAACTCACCGGACACCTGCCACTCCACAGGGCAGCTCACAGAGGACACCTGGAGTATGCTCTGTCTACCTGCTCCTTCATGACCTGTCTAACACCACCTGCTACTTCATGACCTGTCTAACACCACCTGCTACTTCATGACCTGTCTAACACCACCTGCTCCTTCATAACGTAACACTACCTGCTCCTTCATGACCTGTCTAACACCACCTGCTCCTTCATGACCTGTCTAACACCACCTGCTCCTTCATAACGTAACACTACCTGCTCCTTCATGACCTGTCTAACACCACCTGCTACTTCATGACCTGTCTAACACCACCTGCTCCTTCATAACGTAACACCACCTGCTCCTTCATGACCTGTCTAACACGACCTGCTACTTCATGACCTGTCTAACACCACCTGCTCCTTCATAACGTAACACTACCTGCTCCTTCATGACCTGTCTAACACCACCTGCTCCTTCATGACCTGTCTAACACCATGTGCTCCTTTATGACCCGTCTAGCACCACCTGCTCCTTCATGACCTGTCTAACACCACCTGCTCCTTCATGACCTGTCTAACACCACCTGCTCCTTCATGACCTGTCTAACACTACCTGCTCCTTCATGACCTGTCTAACACCATGTGCTCCTTTATGACCTGTCTAACACCACCTGCTGTTAAATGACCGGTATCCACTAATAATCATCAGTCAGTCATTTTCTAAACCACTTATCCTCTGGAGGGCGGCACGGTGGTGCAGTGGTTAGCACTGTCGCCTCACAGCAAGAGGGTTCTGGGTTCGAATCCACCTGGGACCTGGGACCTTTCTGTGTGGAGTTTGCATGTTCTCCCCGTGCTTGCGTGGGTTCTCTCCGGGTACTCCGGCTTCCTCCCACAGACCAAAAACATGCAGGTTGGGGATTAGGTTAATTGGTGTCTCTAAATTGACCATAGGTGTGTATGTGAGTGTGAATGGTTGTTTGTCTATGTATGTTAGCCCTGTGATAGGCTGGCGACCTGTCCAGGGTGTACCCCGCCTCTCGCCCGTTGCAGCTGGGATTGGCTCCAGCCCCCCCGCGACCCTCGTAGAGGATAAGCGGTTCGCTAATGTATGGATGGACTTATCCTTTAGAGGGTCGCGGGGGGGCTGGAGCCAATCCCAGCTACAACGGGCGAGAGGCGGGGTAGTTTTTATCTCTTTTTAATTTTAATACTTTATCCTATTATTGTGCTTCTGTGGTGTCTTCATGTGTTTCTCATCTTGCTGTGCAGCACTTTGGGAACCTTGTGTTTGTTTAAATTGTGCTATATAAATATAGTGGATTGGATTGATATGGTGGAAAGAGAGGGAAGACAGGCCGTCAGAAGTGTGGTGGGGAGCGGTTGCAGGTTGATGATTTGATGGTTGAGACTGAGAAATGTCAGAGGAGGTGATGGTAGCAAATGTGGAGAAGGATTGACCAGTGGTTAGGGGGGGATCAGGTTTGGGATGTGGAGCGGTGTCGGTGGTCAACTGGCTCTAGATTGTGCTGATTTTGTCATTAAAGAAGGATAGGAAGTTATTGCATTTTTCAACTGAGAAGGAGTGTGAGATGGTGTCCATTGGCTTGAGGAGTGTGTTAATGGTGTTGAAGAGGGTCCTTGGATTGCTGCTGCCAGACTGGATGATTCCTTAGTAGTAGGAGGAGCGGGCTGAGTTCAGGGTGTCTTTGTGTAGCTGGAGGTGTTGTTTGTAGATTTCCTGGTGGACAGTAAGACCTGTTTTGTTGGCAAGCCGTTCCAGTTGGCGATGTTTGGATTTGAGATGGCGGAGTTCGTCAGTGTACCATGGGACAGAGTGGGAGAATGAGACCAACTTAGATTGAATAGGTGCAAGCTGGTCAAGGCATTATGAGAGTAATGAGTTATAGCAGTTAACCAGGTTATTGGGGGAGTTGTTGTGCATGTTGATGGTGAGTTCATCCACTGTCTAACCCCTGTGTGTGTGTGTGTGTGTGTGTGTGTGTGTGTGTGTGTGTGTGTGTGTGTGCAGGGCTGTAGAGTTGTTGATTCCGTGCACGTCTGAGGTGTGTGTTCAGGACAGCGGAATGAGTCCTCTACATGCAGCCGCAGCAGGGGGACACACACTCTGTATCAAGGTACACACTCTGTATCATGGTACACACTCTGTATCAAGGTACACACTCTGTATCATGGTACACACTCTGTATCATGGTACACACTCTGTATCATGGTACACACTCTGTATCAAGGTACACACTCTGTATCATGGTACACACTCTGTATCAAGGTACACACTCTGTATCAAGGTACACACTCTGTATCAAGATACACACTCTGTATCAAGGTACACACTCTGTATCAAGGTACACACTCTGTATCAAGGTACACACTCTGTATCAAGGTACACACTCTGTATCATGGTACACACTCTGTATCAAGGTACACACTCTGTATCAAGGTACACACACTGTATCAAGGTACACACTCTGTATCAAGGTACACACTCTGTATCAAGGTACACACTCTGTATCATGGTACACACTCTGTATCATGGTACACACTCTGTATCAAGGTACACACTCTGTATCATGGTACACACTCTGTATCAAGGTACACACTCTGTATCAAGGTACACACTCTGTATCAAGGTACACACTCTGTATCATGGTACACTCTGTATCATGGTACACACTCTGTATCATGGTACACACTCTGTATCAAGGTACACACTCTGTATCATGGTACACACTCTGTATCATGGTACACACTCTGTATCAAGGTACACACTCTGTATCAAGGTACACACTCTGTATCATGGTACACTCTGTATCATGGTACACACTCTGTATCAAGGTACACACTCTGTATCAAGGTACACACTCTGTATCATGGTACACACTCTGTATCATGGTACACACTCTGTATCAAGGTACACACTCTGTATCATGGTACACACTCTGTATCATGGTACACACTCTGTATCTAGGTACACACTCTGTATCATGGTACACACTCTGTATCAAGGTACACACTCTGTATCAAGGTACACACTCTGTATCAAGGTACACACTCTGTATCAAGGTACACACTGTATCATGGTACACACTCTGTATCATGGTACACACTCTGTATCAAGGTACACACTGTATCATGGTACACACTCTGTATCAAGGTACACACTCTGTATCATGGTACACACTCTGTATCAAGGTACACACTCTGTATCAAGGTACACACTCTGTATCATGGTACACACTCTGTATCAAGGTACACACTCTGTATCAAGGTACACACTCTGTATCAAGGTACACACTCTATATCAAGGTACACACTGTATCAAGGTACACACTCTGTATCAAGGTACACACTCTGTATCATGGTACACACTCTGTATCATGGTACACACTCTGTATCAAGGTACACACTCTGTATCAAGGTACACACTCTGTATCAAGGTACACACTCTGTATCAAGGTACACTCTGTATCAAGGTACACACTCTGTATCATGGTACACACTCTGTATCAAGGTACACACTCTGTATCAAGGTACACACTCTGTATCAAGGTACACACTCTGTATCAAGGTACACACTCTGTATCATGGTACACACTCTGTATCAAGGTACACACTCTGTATCAAGGTACACACTGTATCATGGTACACACTCTGTATCAAGGTACACACTCTGTATCAAGGTACACACTCTGTATCAAGGTACACACTCTGTATCATGGTACACACTCTGTATCATGGTACACACACTGTATCAAGGTACACACTCTGTATCATGGTACACACTGTATCATGGTACACACTCTGTATCAAGGTACACACTCTGTATCATGGTACACACTCTGTATCAAGGTACACACTCTGTATCAAGGTACACACTCTGTATCAAGGTACACACTCTGTATCATGGTACACACTCTGTATCATGGTACACACTCTGTATCAAGGTACACACTCTGTATCAAGGTACACACTGTATCATGGTACACACTCTGTATCAAGGTACACACTCTGTATCATGGTACACACTCTGTATCAAGGTACACACTCTGTATCAAGGTACACACTCTGTATCAAGGTACACACTCTGTATCATGGTACACACTCTGTATCAAGGTACACACTCTGTATCAAGGTACACACTGTATCATGGTACACACTCTGTATCAAGGTACACACTCTGTATCATGGTACACACTCTGTATCAAGGTACACACTGTATCATGGTACACACTCTGTATCAAGGTACACACTCTGTATCAAGGTACACACTCTGTATCATGGTACACACTGTATCATGGTACACACTCTGTATCAAGGTACACACTCTGTATCAAGGTACACACTCTGTATCAAGGTACACACTCTATATCAAGGTACACACTGTATCAAGGTACACACTCTGTATCAAGGTACACACTCTGTATCATGGTACACACTCTGTATCATGGTACACACTCTGTATCAAGGTACACACTCTGTATCAAGGTACACACTCTGTATCAAGGTACACTCTGTATCAAGGTACACACTCTGTATCATGGTACACACTCTGTATCAAGGTACACACTCTGTATCAAGGTACACACTCTGTATCAAGGTACACACTCTGTATCATGGTACACACTCTGTATCAAGGTACACACTCTGTATCAAGGTACACACTCTGTATCATGGTACACACTCTGTATCAAGGTACACACTCTGTATCAAGGTACACACTGTATCATGGTACACACTCTGTATCAAGGTACACACTCTGTATCAAGGTACACACTCTGTATCAAGGTACACACTCTGTATCATGGTACACACTCTGTATCATGGTACACACACTGTATCAAGGTACACACTCTGTATCATGGTACACACTGTATCATGGTACACACTCTGTATCAAGGTACACACTCTGTATCATGGTACACACTCTGTATCAAGGTACACACTCTGTATCAAGGTACACACTCTGTATCAAGGTACACACTCTGTATCATGGTACACACTCTGTATCATGGTACACACTCTGTATCAAGGTACACACTCTGTATCAAGGTACACACTGTATCATGGTACACACTCTGTATCAAGGTACACACTCTGTATCATGGTACACACTCTGTATCAAGGTACACACTCTGTATCAAGGTACACACTCTGTATCAAGGTACACACTCTGTATCATGGTACACACTCTGTATCAAGGTACACACTCTGTATCAAGGTACACACTGTATCATGGTACACACTCTGTATCAAGGTACACACTCTGTATCAAGGTACACACTCTGTATCATGGTACACACTCTGTATCAAGGTACACACTCTGTATCAAGGTACACACTGTATCATGGTACACACTCTGTATCAAGGTACACACTCTGTATCAAGGTACACACTCTGTATCATGGTACACACTGTATCAAGGTACACACTCTGTATCATGGTACACACTCTGTATCAAGGTACACACTCTGTATCTAGGTACACACTCACACATTCACACGTTGGACTAACGAGGACAAGCCCTTCATGTTCAATCTAATGAGAGATCCAAACATGTTGAAATACCTTGATTGGTGCTAGCTAAGTTGAGTTCTGCATGTAAACATACTCACTGTCTTGTTTTGTATGCATCCAGTGTGTCGGCAATGTCCTCGATGTCGAGACTCAACACAATAAGAAGTAAATCCCTAAACACGTTTTTCAGTATCACCGTAACATCGTAGCATCATGTAAACATGTAGTGAAGATAACCTGGTTACCATAGTGACCATGTATAGATTCTGGATAAACATGGCAGTTAGTTACATGACTGCATTTAGCCGTAACCTGACCATATCCTGGTTACTCAGTATTAGCGACATGCTGTTTGGTCACCACCAGGCCTTGCTGGACGCGGGCTACGACCCTAACTTCATGCTCCATCACTGTGTGCGACGTAACTATGACGACGAGAGGAGATCGGCGCTGTCCTTCGCTGTCTCCAACAGCGACGTGGCCTCAGTGAGGATGCTACTGGCTGCCGGGGCCCGGACCAATCAGGACCCGATCAGCTGTCTGCAGGTACAGCAGCTAACACATCCCATCCCTGTGAACCCTCTAGTCTGGTCTCATGCTGGTCTCATGCTACCCACACCTGTTCACAACATCTACCCATTGCACTGTTCATCTCAATGATGACTACCATGTATGTATATAGGTTCCATTTTTTCATCTGACCTGACTCTAAGAGCTTGCATATAATTGTATCTTAATTTAGGTAAATCTATTTATTGTTTATTGTTTATACTCAGATTTTCTATTGCACTCCTCTATCCCCTTGGTCAATGTGAATTTCTCCTAAGGGGATTAATAAAGGAATATCTTATCTTATCTTAACGAAACCTGCTGAGGCATTGACCGATATTAAAGACAGTGTGAAGCATCAATAAGGGCATGTGTTACATAAGACAGGGTGCCTGTCTACCTGTCTAATTGTCTGTCTGTCTGTTTGTTTGTTTGTTTGTCTGTCTGTCTTTATGCCTAGGGGTTATTGTATCTTACGTAGTGTTAGTGTCTGTTCCATGCAGTGACACTGTGTTTCCTGTAGGTGGCTCTTCGTCTGGGTAACTATGAGCTGATCCACCTGCTTCTGCAGTCCGGGGCCAACGTCAACTACTACTCTACAGTTAACACCACCCACTTCCCCTCCGCTCTGCTGTATGCCCTGCGAGACCCCGTAAGACCCTTCTCGTTTGGGTGTACAATGAAGATGGGAAGGTCCAGAACATTTTTTAGAGACACGAAGTAATATTAGTATTATAAATGTATACATTTGTATTTAATTTATAAAAATCATTACATTTTTAATTAAACTTTTTTTTGTGATTATGTATTATTCGTGTTGTCTTTGCAAAATGATAAGAACCAACAACGGATGTAATATCTCCAGGTGTTACTTAGGATGCTGTGTAACTATGGTTACGATGTGGAACGCTGTTTCGACTGTCACTATGGAGACGCTTCCCATGTACCTGACGATTATGAGGGCTGGAGTGACACTGTCATCAAAGATACCATGGTAACCTGGCTGCTAGTTGCCTTTGTTCAACTGTTTGTTCATTAGTTTGTTGGGCTCTCTCTCTCTCTCTCTCTAGTTCTGTCTCGAGGACTTGCTATCTCTCTCTTTCTCTCTCTCATTATTTAGTTCTGTGTGAAGGTCTCTCTCTGCCCCTCTCTCTCTCTCTCTCTCTCTCTCTCTCTCTAGTTCTGTGAGGTGATAACGGTCTCCTGGCTTCGTCACCTGACCGGTCATGTAGTCCGGATCCTATTGGACTATGTAGATCATGTGACCCTCTGCTCGCAGATCCAATCAGCTCTCAGGGGACAGGACCAGTGGAAAGAAATCTGTCACATCCAGGGTAAGGTCATCCTCTCTCTCTCTCTCCTCTTTCATCCTCTCACTCCATCCCTCCTTCGTCCTTCAACATCATCATCTTCCTCTTACCTTCCTTCATCCCTTCATCATCCTCTCACACTACCTCTGCATTATTCCATCATCCCTGGTATCACCTCTGTATCATTCCTTCATCACTAACCCCAGTGCTCCTCCTGCCCCTTAGTAACAGTTAGTTGGTTACATTACACCTATACTATCCCTGGTATCACCTCTGTATCATTCCTTCATCACTAACCCCAGTGCTCCTCCTGCCCCTTAGTAACAGTTAGTTGGTTACATTACACCTATACTTCAGCTGTATTGATGGTGCCTTGCTGCTCTCCAGAGAGCCCCCGCCCTCTGCAGCATCTCTGTCGTCTGGCGCTCCGTAGACGGCTGGGCCTCCGGAAGCTCCGTGCGCCGGTCTTCATCAGCCTGCTGCCGTTGCCACGGCGACTGAAGGACTACATCCTGTTCAGGGAGCATGACCTGTACAGCCAGCCAAACAGCCAGCAGTGATACACACCATATACAGCATATACAGTATATGCTTATTTATATTGTCAAACGGGCCATTTCAAGTTTTACACACTGCTTTTAACATGCCCACATTTATCCACATTTGTCTCACATGTCCTAATGCACTGTAACTTATAACATGCAAACAAAGTACCCAATGGAAACATAAATTTATTTAAATTAGATCAAATAAAACAATTAGTCTTCATAGGTGGTCAAATTATGATTTTCTATTAAGAGGAAACATGAAGATATAAGATACAGTATTCGTTTTTCAGTATTTGTCTTGAGAACCTTCTATTAAAGTATTGTCTGAACACAATGGACCATCGGTTAATATTAGCATGTATTATGTGATTATGTCATGGCTAAAGTCATGGTCCTATGATTCATTTAGATGAACCAGAAGGTTACAAGAAGGTAAGAGATTCACTTTCAATACATGTGAAATTAAATATTCAAGCAGTCTATAAAATATTTTTTCCATTAATAAATGTAGAGCATTTTTGCACATTTGTGCATGTATTTAGCTCTATCCAGTGTCCTTATCTGACCTCTATCCAGTGTCCTTATCCAAATGTGTGCATTTGTATGGATGTGAAATATATACAGTACATATAGCAGCCTAGTGCAGATCGTTGAGGTTGGAACCATCCAGCAGGGTTCAATGTTTCCGCCCTGGACGAGGAGCAGGCTGGTGTGGTGGCTGATGTGTGTAATGTGGGTAGGGCTCCTGCTTGGTTTGTTTTCATCTGGGGAGGAAAAAGAGGAGTTGTCCAACAAACTGTCTTTCATAAAGAGTATAAAGAGCCTATCGAACAAACTCTATTTTAGTCAGCAGTCGGCAGCACCGGTTATCGACCCGACGATAGCTACCAGCCATGCCAGGGATAGAGAAGCTCCCGATAGAGGAAACACTGGAGGATAGCCCGCAGGTAGGAGCTAAACACCCAGCTAGCACGCTAGCAGAGTCGCCCAGAATCAAAGAGTATGCTAAGCTATGCTAAGTAGCCCGTTAGCGGTAACTGTCAGATGTCAAGCCAGTGTTTGTTTTGAAGGGTCGATGTACATTCACAGGTCAACGACTGCCAAATCCTCGGGTCAATGTGTATGCGAATGTTAAAAGCTGTTAATGTTAAGGACTCTCGGGTCTTTTTACCAGACGGATCCCCAGTGTGGATGAAATCTACTGACACAAGGTTCTGCCACTTCCTTAGCTGGAAGGCTAGCAGTTCCCATTCCACTCCACAGGAAGATTCAACATTACACTGTGTATCTGTTCTCAAATCTGTTCTCTAATAGTAATTGTAGCAGTAGTAGTTGGTACCAACAGCTAGGGCTGTCTGTGCTAAATTACACGATACTGTATGTACATGTGAACACATCATATAGATGCAAATCAAACCCATTATCTACAATAGGTAGTGTCACTACCTGGACTGCTTACTTGGCAACCTCTTCATTGGAATATTGGTGCACTTTATTCAAATGTCAAAAGTACCACATCAAATACATTAAACAAACATATTGTGGAGCATAGTCATGAACATAAGAACATAACATATTGGCTTGAACAAACATGCTTGCACTAACCCTAACCCTAAGAAGAAGAAGAAGTTATACTTATGTCGCCTTGGCACTGCCTTTGTTTGGGGACGAGCTAATCTTTAACGTTATTTGTTGTAAGGTGTGTGAGTGTTCATACCTGTGTGTGTGTGTGTGTGTTTGTGTTTAGACTCGTTCTCTGCTGGGGGTGTTTGAGGAAGATGCAGCAGCAATTTCCAACTACTCTTCACAACTCTATGAGGCCATGCAGCGCATTTACCACGCACAGGTACACACACACACAGACAGATACACACACACACATACACACACACACACACACACACACACACACACACATACACACACACACAGACACATACACACACACACACACACACACACACACACACACACACACACACACTACACACACACACACACACACACACACACACACACTAATCCAGGTGTTTCTCCTGTGTTCCAGAATGAGCTGAGTGCTGCTACTCACCTGACCTCCAAACTCCTCCGCGAGTACGACACACAGGTACTGCAATACTACTAGTGCTACTGCAATACTACTGGTACTACCACAATACTAATACTAGTGCTACTACAATACCAAAGAAGGGCATTTAGCAGATGCTTTTGTCCAAAGCGACTTACAATCAGTACATTTGGAGGTGGGGATCAAACCGCCAACCCTCCGGTTAGTGTTCGACCCGCTCTACCCACTGAGCTATGCCGCCCCAATACTATTACAGGTACTACAATACTACTATTAGTACTACTACAGCCCTTCTTCTCATGCTAGGTACTACGATACTAGTACTTCTACGATACTACCATAGCGATCTCAGTTGCTATAGAAGTATTGACTCCACGTAGGCACCTTTAAGTGGCTCCTCCAGAACAAGAACTCAGGGTGGTGGTGTTGGAACCTGCTTATTGCATAGTTTGAGTATAATGATAAGGAGCAGGAGGTGTACCATGCTGCCATGAAGGGCATCTCCCTGAGTGTGTGATGGCTGGTTTAGCCTGTGCACATCGCCACAACCTACAGCATGTGTGCAGCCTCACCCAGCCCCAGTCCAACCAGTCTGACTCATGATGATGATGGGCCAGGTGAACCATCCTCCACGCACACTCTACAGCTACTAATGGTGCAACTACAGTATTATTTATAGTGCTAGGTACTACAATACTACTGCTAGTACGACAACAATACTACTAATGGTGCAACTACAGTATTATTTATAGTGCTAGGTACTACAATACTACTGCTAGTACGACAACAATACTACTAATGATGCAACTACAGTATTATTTATAGTGCTAGGTACTACAATACTACTGCTAGTACGACAACAATACTACTAATGGTGTAACTACAGTATTATTTATAGTGCTAGGTACTACAATACTACTGCTAGTACGACAACAATACTACTAATGGTGCAACTACAGTATTATTTATAGTGCTAGGTACTACACTACTACTGCTAGTACGACAACAATACTACTAATGGTGTAACTACAGTATTATTTATAGTGCTAGGTACTACAATACTACTGCTAGTACGACAACAATACTACTAATTCAAGATTCAAGTATCTTTATTGTCAAATGTGCTACATGGCAGGCATATAGCACAGATGAAATTGCAGTCCTCTCAGACCTGCGGTGCAAAATAAACAATGGACAAACAAAGTAGACAACAGACATCGTACAGACAAACATAGAAACACAGAAACACAGAAAGTACAAGAAAAAGTGAGGTAGTGCGTTGAGAAAAATAGTGCAATATATGTAAACAGTAAAAGACAGTAAAAGACATTCTAAAGTGTCAGAGTTTGCAGTTTGTGAGTGGTGGTGGGAGGGCAATGGTCCGAGGTGGGTGCAAGGTTAAGAGTCTGGCAGGGGGGGCAGAAGAGGGGGGGGGGCAGGGGCAGAGCAGGGAGGGAGTTGAGCCTCCGGACAGCCTGGTGAAAGAAGCTGTCCTTGAGCCTGCTGGTTCTGGCCCGGAGACTCCGCAGTCTCCTCCCCGACGGCAGAAGGCTGAAGATACTGTGGGATGGGTGGGCGGGGTCACCTGCAATCCTGATGGCTTTGCTGGTGAGGCGGGTGGTGTAAATGTCCAAGATGGGGGGGAGAGAGACACCGATGATCCTCTCAGCTGCTCTCACTATGCGCTGCAGTGTCTTGCGGCAGGACACGGTGCAGGCACCGTACCACACAGTGATGCAGCTGGTTAGGAGGCTCTCGATGGTGCCTCTGTAGAAGGTGTGCATGATGGTGGATGAGGCCCCAGCTCTTTTTAGTTTGCGGAGGAAGTACAGCCGTTGGTGGGCTTGCAACTGGTGCAACTACAGTATTATTTATAGTGCTAGGTACAACAATACTACTGCTAGTACGACAACAATACTACTAATGGTGCAACTACAGTATTATTTATAGTGCTAGGTACTACAATACTACTGCTAGTACGACAACAATACTACTAATGGTGCAACTACAGTATTATTTATAGTGCTAGGTACTACAATACTACTGCTAGTACGACAACAATACTACTAATGGTGCAACTACAGTATTATTTATAGTGCTAGGTACTACAATACTACTGCTAGTATGACAACAATAATACTAATGGTGCAACTACAGTATTATTTATAGTACTAGGTACGACAATACTACTATACTAGTACAACAACAACAGTACTAATAGTGCAATTACAGTACAACATCTCATGCTAAGTACTACAATATTACTACTAGTATTACAACAGTACTACTAATGGTACAACTACAGTACTACTTATTGTGCTAGGTACTACTACTACTCGTACTACTACAATAGTACTAATAGTACAACTACATTACTACAATACTACCATACTACCATACCACTAGCAGTACTACTTGTATCACTAAAATACTAGTACCACTACAGTAATACAATACTACTGCTTAATGTACTGCAATACTACTACATACATGCTTTACAATACATTCAGGTACTGCAATACAACTACTAGGTGTACTGTCATATACCTCAAGCCCACACTGGGTTAACATGAAACACACACCTGATATACTGACGTTGTTATCCTCAGAGTTTCCTCAATTCCGGTGACCGCCGACCAGGTCTGACCAGGTCTTGTTGTTGTGCTTCCAGCGATTTCCTCTAGGGGGCGACGACGAGGTGATGAGCTCCACACTGCAGCAGTTCGCCAAAGTCATTGATGAGGTGAGGAAGGAAACCTGACTAGGGATGCAAATTATCGAGTCATTCATTAATCGATAGTTGTTTCATCTTATCGATCGATGATCGATTAATTGATAAGCTGCAATTTTTCTGAGAACCTGAATTTCCCTACTGTATTCATGACATAAAATGCTATCTTCCTTATGATATAAAGAAAAAATGCAAATCATATTCCTTAATCAAAGATTTATTCTGGGCTCATTTGAGGGCAGGGAATAAGATTTTGATAGAATATCAAACATATTCTGAATAGAAAATATCAGAATCATCAATATCAGAAGAGTAAATACAGTGTCACATGTGGACGATTAGCAGCATTTATAATCCCCCTTAAACTGGGAAATGTGACATATTTAGGTGGTAATTCAGCGAAGTTGTGGAGTTGTACCTTAAAATGCTTCCACATATTGTACATTTGACATCTGACACTTTTTCTAGTACTGACTGTATATATACTGTATCTACCGTAACTTATATTCAGCTCATTTGCACTCTATTTATATATTTACATTATCATAGTTTTATATTTATATTTCTGTACATTTTTTTACATTTTTTATTTTATACATAATACACCTGCTCATTCTCTGTGTCTGCCGGAAACCATAGCAACGACATTTCGCTGCCAAAAATCACTCTGTGTTTCTTGTGCAACGACAATAAAGTGAAGTTGAGTTGAGTTGAGTTGATTTGGCGTCTTTGTCGTCATTAATTAACATAAAGTGACTCCAAACTGCACTCCGTCTTGCCCTCTTCATCCTGTCAGTGTACCGCTTCTCGTTTGTTTGTTGTTGTCGCTTCGCTTGTGTTCCCGCGTGTGCGTCAAGTACGTCTAGCGTCAAGCGCACCCTCACATGGACTAGCGGGGAATTACGGGTTCAAAACGCAATTAATTGCAAGTAATTTATTTTAATCGAGTAATTTCATATCGATAATTAATCGATAATCGATTAATTGTTTGCATCCCTAAACCTGACCTATCAGAGTTGGCGTCCAGGAAACTCTACAGTACATTCAAGAGAAAAAGAGAGACTCTGGTTTTATAGATGCTGGTTTAGCACTGGTTGGACATTTTCAAGCTCTCTCTCTCCATCTCTGGCTAGAACTGTCCATCTGTCTGTATCACCTTGTTGTTTCAAAAGTGCTTTAAATGCAAGGAAATACACATTGACATTGGTAAAGCTGTTTCAACTTTTAATTAAAGAAAGATTGGATAACCAGTGTATTGGTTGGATAGGAGTGAGTTAATCACACTATTTCACACAACTGGGCCACAACATGACAGACAGACATGTCTTTACACATTTCTGTACATAGTTTTTTTTTAGATTAGATTAGATTAAACTTTATTGTCATTGTGCAGACTACAAGTACAGGGACAACGAAATGCAGTTGGCGTTTTAACCAGAAGTGCAAATGTGCAAGACATGAAAAGTGGCAGTGGTTATTAAAGTGGCGGTAATACTGAAGTACGGTAGTACTAAAGTGACATAAACAGTGCAGATTGAGGTAGTGATCATCAAGGTATAAAAACGGTATTAAACGTTTGTTAACAGTGGTATAAACATGTAAAAAAAAAAGTGTAAACAATGTACTACAGTGTGACTGTAGTGGACATCTAACATCGAAAACATAGGATATGACGGTATAAAAGGCGAGATACTGTAAAATGGTGTTCAACAGTTAATTATACGCTTTCTCTCTCTCTCTCTCTCTCTCTCTCTCTCTCTCTCTCTCTCCCTTTTCCTCTCCCTCTCTCTCTGTCTCTCTCTCTGTGTCTCTCTTCCTGTGTCTCTCTTCCTGTGTCTCTCTCTCTGTGTCTCTCTTCCTGTGTCTCTCTTCCTGTGTCTCT
>JAXIVH010000008.1:1912500-2030000 GCA_036785325.1 Urophycis tenuis
GGAGACAGAGGTGGGCTCCATGCAGCAGACCATCCAGGAGATGGAGGACTCATGTGACCTCCTGTATGTTCCATGTGACCCTGACCCCACCCACACGCCCCTCAATCGAAACCTCACCAGGAAACAGGGGTACCTGTATACACGCAAGTAAGACACACACACACAAACACACAGACTTTGGGGCGGCAGTGGCTCAGTGGATAGAGCAGGTGGACAGGTAGGGGCAGTGGTTCGATCCCCTTGATCCCTTCTTCAACTGTCCACATGTTGAACCCCACAAAAGGTACTGATTGTAAGTCACTTTGGACAAAAGCTAAATGCCCCTTTACCCCTTTACCCTTACATGGATTTGACACAGGTGTGTGTGTGTGTGTGTGTCAGTAAAACAGGCCTGGTGTCATCGTCATGGGAGCGGCAGTACTTCTTCACCCAGGGGGGTAACCTGATGGCTCAAGGCCGTGGGGAGGTGGCCGGTGGTCTGCTCATGGATATCGATAACTGCTCTGTCATGGCTGTGGACTCCGACGACCGGCGCTTCTGCTTCCAGATCACCTCCTTCGACGGCAAGAAGTAGGACTCCCTGTTACACCGCCAGCCAACCTCCTATTGCTCTGTCCCACTTCCTGTTACCACTGCCTTACTTCCTGTTCCCACCTGCCCACTTCCTGTTGCATGCTCAACCAACCTCCTGTTTCCCCCTTCCACGACCTTACTTCCTGTCACATTACCACCCCACCTCCTTCTTTTGTTATTGACTATGTATTGATAGTATCGGATAGTTATTATGTATTGATTATCTATTGCTAGTTATTAAATATGTTTTAGTGATAGATCATGACTATTTATTGATAGGTATTGAGGATGTGTTGATAGTTATTTGTTATTTATTGATGATGTATTGCTCAGAGTGGCGACCCTGCAGGCTGAGAACAGGAGGGACTGTGAAGAGGTGAGACATGTTCACATACATGTTTCTATGTGTGGCAACACATTTTGATGTTTTTATAGTTGTATGTATGTATTTATATTTAGTGGATCTCCACCATCAATAACATCTCCAAGAGGATTTACCTGAGCGAGAACGCAGAGGTCAGATCTCTTTATATTTACTCATCAAAAATATCCTCCCACGCTGTTGGCTGACCAAACCTGACTTCCTGTTGGCTGCTCTGTGGCAGGAGCTGGCTGCCAGGGTGAACCAATCAGCACTGCAGGCTGTCACCCCCTCCCCCTCCTTCCAACAGAGACATGAGAGCATGAAGCCTGCGGGGTAATGGTCTCAGTAATAACACTCATTACACCATAAAACAAAGTTGTCTGGAATACAATAGGACTCTAATGTGATACATACACTGAAAACATGAGACTATAATGTGATTGTTGGTAATGATGAGTTGGTAATCATTCTAAACCGTAGTTTTAAGATGGCGTACATCAATGGGGTGTAATTGCACCAAAGGATTACATTGCAGTCTCTTTTTGTTTTGTGGATAATGGCTGCAACGTTTCCCTTAATACTTAGAATAAAGAAACTAATAATAATAGTATGTAATAATAATAATAATCTGACAATAGGGTCCAGGTTGAAACATCCTGAAACTCTCCTTTAATCTTTCCTTTAAGTGTTTCATTGGACTAGGCCATAGAATGCCTTGCCATGACCCATCTCAACAATGTTAATGTCAATAATTAACATTATTGACAGTATATGACACTTTACATTGTGAGCCTGACCTACACATGCAGAAATGTCTGAGTGACTTGGCTGTCCACTATATGCTACAATATATAAACTAGACATTATTATATATTATACTCAAATTGTCCTTATGGGAATGTCATAAAACAACACAACAAACACTAAAATACATGCAATACATGCAATACAATACAAATGAGAAATGTGTTTCAAGGCATTAAAATACCTGACTGTATCCAATCCAATCCAATCCACTTTATTTATATAGCACAATTTAAACAAACACAAGGTTCCCAAAGTGCTGCACAGCAAGATAAGAAACACATGAAGACACACCTGCATCACCAGGTTCCAGTGTTTTAGTTGGCTCCCTCTCTCTCCCCCCCAGTCCCAGTAAGGGGCGTGCGAGCAGCATCAGCTCTGTGGGATCAGAGATCTCTCCCGCCCTCTCCGCCCTCTCATTCGATGCCCTGGTCGCCCCAGACACGCCCATTCAGTTCGACATCATCTCCCCTGTCAGTGAGGGGGGCGTGGCCCAGACACGGACCCCCACCCATGGCAGGTATGCTCGGGTTTGCCGCCAAATACTGGGCTCTGATTGGCTGATGGATACAAGACAGAGATTGGCTTTTATATAATGGCTTAGGATTGCCTGACTGTGTGTGTGTGTGTGCGTGTGTGTGTGTGTGTGTGTGTGTGTGTGTGCGCGTGTGCGTGCGCGTGCGCGTGCGTGTGTGCGTGTGCGTGCGCTAGCAGGAGGAGTAACCCGTTTGGAGAGTCGGGAGGAGTCAGCGAAGAGGAAGCCCAAGGTCTGTCTCTGTCTCGGTGTGTTGCCACATGTGCAGAGCTAATTCCCTTGAACCCCATCAGTGATGACATGGTGAATGGCTTCTGAAAAGGATCAGCTTAGCTAGGTGATGTAACCAGATTTCCCGTCTCCATCTTGACTTGTGTGTGTGTGTGTGTGTAGACTCCATCCTCCACCAGTTGTTTGTGGTGCGCTTCCTGGGCAGCATGGAGGTGCGTGGCATGGAGCAGGGTCAGGTGACCGGCGAGCAGGGTCACTTGATTGCGGAGACGATGCGTCAGATCCTGGCGGCCAGAGCGATCCACAATGTGTTCCGCATGACCGAGTCGCACCTGCTGGTCACCTGCAGCTGCCTCAAGTAACCATGGCAACCTCCCGCCACACACTGCTGCAGCAGCTGCCTCCAGTAACCATGACAACCACTCACTACACACTCCTGCAGCGGCCTTGAGTAACCATGACAACCGTGTGTGTGTCCTTTTCAGGCTCATTGATCCGCAGACACAAGTCACCAGACTGAGGGTAAAAACTGTCTGTCTGTCTGTCTGTCTGTCTCTCTGCCTGCCTGCCTGTTTGTCTCTCATCACTACCGTCTCTCATCTCATCACAAGATAAAAGTCTAGCTTCTCACCGCCATCTCAGCCTGTTTACATGCAGCGGAAACTTGAGATCCCGCTCAATATGTGCACATGTTTGTACCACACATACAGTACATGGTGCACAAAATCTCATAGAATGGCGGAGTGGCCGCAGTGTACTAGTTTATAGTGCTGTGGATAAGAACAGCACTATAACATCTAGGACTCACACAATCATAAGAAAGGTGCACAGCATGGCAAGGTTTCAGATGAATAAGCATTTGATGCCTCCTGGATTCCTATTGATTGACGTGTGCTAGCCAAGCACAACATTTCCAACATTTCCACGGCGACAATAGATCACTCGTCAAACAAGTTTGAATGCAGCGCACCGTGACCGCGGTTTGACCCATTAGCACAACCAAACTGTAGTACAGGTGGTTTGACAAGCTGTCACCCCATGCAACCAGTCCTGCATGTTCAGACAAAGACAAGATGTCATCTCCATCTTCCAAGATGGAGATTTGAGGAGAGCTTCAAAACGCTGGTGTAAACAAGGCCTGTGTAACTGGCTCTCTCCCCCAACCCTAGCCATCACTCGCTCTGTTTCTGTCTCTCTCTCATATCTCTCTCCCTCGTCTGATCTCTCTCTCTTTCTGTCTGCCTCTCTCTCTCTGTCTGATCTCTTTGAATGTCCCTCTCTCTCTGATACCTCTGTCTCTTGTCCAGTTCCCCCTCCAGAGTGTGCTCCAGTGTGCGTCTCATCAGGACAACAAGAGGCTGCTGGGCTTCCTTCTGGACTCTCCAGATCCCAGTGGCAGCAGGACCGTTTGCTACATCTTTGAGTCCAACAACGATGGAGAGAAGGTAGACTAGATTAAACTGCACTAGACTAGATGAACCTAATCCAACCCTAAACTATAGTCCTTTATCATAGAATAAAGTATCAAGCATACGTTAATAAAGTATCTATTTTAAAGTCTTGGTGTATGATTATAAAGTCTAGTTGTAATTCAGTGTCATGTTTCAGATCTGTGACAGCGTCGGTCTGGCCAAGCAGATTGCCTTCCACTCTGACCTGGTGAGGATCCTGTCTGTCTGTCTGCTTGTCTGTCTGCCTGCCTGTCTATCAGTATATAAAGTATGCATATACATGTGTGTGTAGGACAGGAAGGAGGCACAGAAGAGGAAGGAGCAGAATAAGGAGCAGGAGAAGAAGGAGGAGGAGCTCAGTAAACAAAGGCAGATTGAGAAGGTAACCTCTGACCCTGAACCTTGACCCCCCACCTGTCCTCACAGTAGGGGGGTCAAGGGTCCACCTGTCCTCAGTAGTGCTACATTTAGGCTACAGGTAGTTATGTAAGCCAACAGTACAGTTCAAAGTTTAAATGATGTCTATATTTTTTAATCTGGGGGATTTCTCTCTCAGGATTTGGAGGAGCAGAGCCGACTGATCGCTGCCTCTAGTCGTCCTGCAAACCTGCCCTCCTCTGATGGACAGTTCCTGGTGCTAAGCAACAGCCAATCAGAGGACAGTGATGCGGGGGAGGAGGGGAAGAAGCAGGGTGAATCTGATGCCTGACTAGCTACCTTCGCCCCACCCACCCAGCAACAATAAGGGACTCTTCTTGTCTGGCCCTTTCGTTTTCTGAGACTTATTTTGTCGTTTGTGTCAAAATGTTTTTCACCATTGTGTATTGCACAAGATGGACAAAGTGTGTGTGTGTATGTGTGTGTGTGTGTGTGTGTGTGTGTGTGTGTGTGTGGTTGTGTGTGTGTGTGTGTGTGTGTGTGTGTGTGTGTGTGTGTGTGTGTGTGTGTGTGTGTGTGTGTGTTAACTTTACTGAAATTAGAATCTAACGATTAAACACAAAATGGCTTCCGGTCCAGAACCCACCCGAACACAGCCAAGAATACTTCTTGAGTAACTGATTTGACCCACTGAGTGCTGCCATCACATGGGTGGGGCGGGGCTACACATAGGCGTGGCCACCGGGGCGTGGCTGACTGGAGTGTTTTCGAGTGACTGTCTGAGCTATTATTATCATAATATCATGGTACCATACTATCATGTTATTATACTAATATTTGACACCTGGTTGGTTATTACAGCCAGATCACAGACCATATCTTACTGTAAATATGTCTTAAACCAATAAAGCATTAACAGTGCTTGCCTACAACTCTATTGTGTGTGTGTACTAAAGGATGAATACCCGACCCGAGCCCAACGGGCAGGGGTCGGGTTCAGACAAATATTTTTAAATTATGCTTGGTCGGGTCGGGCTCGGTCACATCTGCACGATTTTTAATTTGTAATCTACCCACTCATTAACCCACGCATGTTGCGCTTAAAAAAAAGCTTGATGCCTGTCGGGCTGGGGTCGGGTTCGGGTACTGTCGGACGCAGGCCGATCTGCACTCGTGTGTACTCACAGTAAGTAGAACACGTGCTCAATGGAACATGTAACCCTAGATATATTCTCTTCTATTCAGACCCAGCAAGAGCTTTTTCTGATTGGTAACGTTATTTTCCCATGACCAAATGGAATTATACCATTTGCTTGAACGTTATCCAGTAAAAAGTGTTTTATAATGCCACAAAGATTTTTGGTTAAAAAGGGGATTTGTACCAGTCTGTCTGAAAATAGTTAAAACTATGTTTTTTCTTAGTAATTAGTATTTGATGCAACTTGGGGTGGATGCAGCTCAGTGGGTAGAGTGGGTAGACAGCGGGTCATTCACTAACCGTTGGGTTAGGGTTAGGGGTTAGAGGGGTGGCAGTAGCTCAGTGGGTAGAGCGGGTGGACAGAGCGGGTCGTTCACTAACTGTTGGGTTAAGGTTAGGGGTTAGAGGGGTGGCAGTAGCTCAGTGGGTAGAGCGGGTGGACAGAGCGGGTCGTTCACTAACCGTTGGGTTAGGGTTAGGGGTTAGAGGGGTGGCAGTAGCTCAGTGGGTAGAGCGGGTGGACAGAGCGGGTCGTTCACTAACCGTTGGGTTAGGGTTAGGGGTTAGAGGGGTGGCAGTAGCTCAGTGGGTAGAGCGGGTGGACAGAGCGGGTCGTTCACTAACCGTTGGGTTAAAGTTAGGGTTAGGGGTTAGAGGGGTGGCAGTAGCTCAGTGGGTAGAGCGGGTGGACAGAGCGGGTCATTCACTAACCGTTGGGTTAAGGTTAGGGTTAGGGGTTAGAGGGGTGGCAGTAGCTCAGTGGGTAGAGCGGGTGGACAGAGCGGGTCGTTCACTAACCGTTGGGTTAGGGTTAGGGTTAGAGGGGTGGCAGTAGCTCAGTGGGTAGAGCGGGTGGACAGAGCGGGTCGTTCACTAACCGTTGGGTTAAAGTTAGGGTTAGGGGTTAGAGGGGTGGCAGTAGCTCAGTGGGTAGAGCGGGTGGACAGAGCGGGTCGTTCACTAACTGTTGGGTTAAGGTTAGGGGTTAGAGGGGTGGCAGTAGCTCAGTGGGTAGAGCGGGTGGACAGAGCGGGTCGTTCACTAACCGTTGGGTTAGGGTTAGGGGTTAGAGGGGTGGCAGTAGCTCAGTGGGTAGAGTGGGTGGACAGAGCGGGTCGTTCACTAACCGTTGGGTTAAGGTTAGGGTTAGGGGTTAGAGGGGTGGCAGTAGCTCAGTGGGTAGAGCGGGTGGACAGAGCGGGTCGTTCACTAACCGTTGGGTTAGGGTTAGGGGTTAGAGGGGTGGCAGTAGCTCAGTGGGTAGAGCGGGTGGACAGAGCGGGTCGTTCACTAACCGTTGGGTTAGGGTTAGGGGTTAGAGGGGTGGCAGTAGCTCAGTGGGTAGAGCGGGTGGACAGAGCGGGTCGTTCACTAACCGTTGGGTTAAAGTTAGGGTTAGGGGTTAGAGGGGTGGCAGTAGCTCAGTGGGTAGAGCGGGTGGACAGAGCGGGTCATTCACTAACCGTTGGGTTAAGGTTAGGGTTAGGGGTTAGAGGGGTGGCAGTAGCTCAGTGGGTAGAGCGGGTGGACAGAGCGGGTCGTTCACTAACCGTTGGGTTAGGGTTAGGGTTAGAGGGGTGGCAGTAGCTCAGTGGGTAGAGCGGGTGGACAGAGCGGGTCGTTCACTAACCGTTGGGTTAAAGTTAGGGTCAGGGGTTAGAGGGGTGGCAGTAGCTCAGTGGGTAGAGCGGGTGGACAGAGCGGGTCGTTCACTAACTGTTGGGTTAAGGTTAGGGGTTAGAGGGGTGGCAGTAGCTCAGTGGGTAGAGCGGGTGGACAGAGCGGGTCGTTCACTAACCGTTGGGTTAGGGTTAGGGGTTAGAGGGGTGGCAGTAGCTCAGTGGGTAGAGCGGGTGGACAGAGCGGGTCGTTCACTAACCGTTGGGTTAAGGTTAGGGTTAGGGGTTAGAGGGGTGGCAGTAGCTCAGTGGGTAGAGCGGGTGGACAGAGCGGGTCGTTCACTAACCGTTGGGTTAAGGTTAGGGTTAGGGGTTAGAGGGGTGGCAGTAGCTCAGTGGGTAGAGCGGGTGGACAGAGCGGGTCGTTCACTAACCGTTGGGTTAAGGTTAGGGTTAGGGGTTAGAGGGGTGGCAGTAGCTCAGTGGGTAGAGCGGGTGGACAGAGCGGGTCGTCCACTAACCGTAGGGTCGGCGGTTCGATCCCTGTGATCCCCTTGCCCCCTTTACCCTTTACGTGGTTTGGTATAGAATACGACAGTGATCTGGCCACGTGAAGAAATTAAATATTCTCAATTTCAATTATGATAACAATGTGCTTTGTAACAACACTTAGTTGTTCAGTTAATTACTCTGTAAACCATGATTATTACTAACTTATGTAGAGTCAACCTAATACTCACCTCTCAGAACTATTCGAAAGAGGCAGACTAGTTTGAATTCAAGCAAACAGTGATTAAATAACCGGTCAAAGTATGCAGAGACCAACGGTCACCTAGCTTACACTTATGTAAACAACATTATTTTTAGTTTCCTAGTTTTGGTCTAAACTAATCTGTCACGCAAGTTCTGGAATGAGTAAACAAAAACATGATAAATCACATCTGCTGAATGATCACCGTAGAATAACATGCACGGACATCTAGGCAACCCTGCCCTACAAGGCACATCACAGTATCTACAATCTTTGGCAAGATTGAGTTATGACTCAAAGTGAACTTTTGGATATGTTTGATCTTGTGAAAAAGTACCTCCGCTTATTCAAACACATCTAAATAAAACAAAATGAATGTATTAAGAAATAAAAACTAAAAGATGAATCTGAAGTGAAGCTCTAGTGACTACACTCTGCTGTTACATGGTTGTTGTGTTGCCTGTGTAGCCAATACACAGAGCACAGTTATCTGTATTTTTGGGGTCATAGCTATTTTTAGGACATTCTGTTTATTCATCACATTAGGCTCATCACATTCTTCACAGTCAAAGGTATTTTGCTATTCCGTTCAAAAATGCATGATCAAAATAGGGTTCCAACATGTTAACTGCTAAAACAGCAACCATATATTAAATACATTTCCTAAGCAGCAAAAAGGCTGCTTAAACTCTAATCATTAGTAGTTAGTATTTCAACTAAACTCACACACACCTGACAGACCATCAACTAAACTCACACACACCTGACAGACCATCAACTAAAGTCACACACACCTGACAGACCATCATGGGTCATCATGGGTCATCATGGGTGTTTAATGAATCCTAATCGGCGTGGAGGGAATCAGCAGCATGTGCACGTCCATCACGTTGGTTCCGGTCAAACCCGGAGCCAGCAGGCGCCGGCCGCTGGACACCTTGGAGAAGAACGTGAAGGAGTCGTTGTCCTTCAGAGTGCTCTGAATGTCCAGCGCTTGCGCCCGGGCTTCCTCCCACAGGCCCCCATCGGCGACGGCGCCGGCGGCCTCGGTGGGCCCGTCCTGCCCGTCCGTCCCGCCGCTCAGGAACACGGGCCCGCGGGGAGGGAGCTCCATCCCCTGCAGCTCCAGCGCCACGCGCAGCGCCAGCTCCTGGTTGCGTCCGCCGCGGCCCTTGCCCGTCAGCTCCACGGTGGGCTCCCCTCCGGCCAGCAGGCAGGTGGCGCCCCAGCCCTCCGTGCGCCCTTCGTCCAGCACCCGCATGGTGCGGCACAGGTCCCAGCTCTCCACCCCCACCTCGGGCCCCAGCCGCAGCATCTCGCCGGCCAGCTCGGGGGCCGGCTCGTCGCGGGACGAGGCGAAGCGCGCCAGCAGGCCGTAGAGACGCGAGACGGCCCGGACATCGCCGCACACACCCAGGGACAGCACCACGGGCCGGAGGCCCAGCTCGCGGGCGCGGCGGCCCGCACTCATTAGAGCGACGCCGTTGGAGCCCACCACGGTGTTGAGCACGTGTCCCTTCTCAGATCGGTCCCTGATGTTCTCCCAGCGGGGGCTGGCTCGCCCCAGGACCTCCTTCACTGAGGCAGGGAGGGACTCCGAAAGCTTGTAGCTCTGCAGGATGGAGATGACCTCCTCAGGCCACACGTCGGTCCGCACCGTGGGCCCGCTGGCTATCAGGTCCACAGGGTCACCGATGACATCAGAGAGGATCAACGCAACCACCTGGGAGGACGTGAGGAGAGCGGTGTGGCTTGGTGTGGTCAAAGGAGTGTTTTTCATCCGACTGGTTTAGGAAACCTTACCTGAGCAGGGTGCGCCACGTGGGCCAGCCCTCCACCCTTCAACAAGGACAGGGCCCGGCGTACTGTGTTCAGCTCCTGGATGGTGGCCCCAGCCCCGGCCAGCCGGCGGGTCACGTCCTGCTTCTCTTGTAGTGAGATGGGTGGGATGGGTGCAGGCAGGAGTGCAGAGCCCCCACCTGCCAGACATTTTGAAGCACAGCGTCAAAGCAATGTACAGAATACAGTTGACAGAGACAGACGGCATTATCTGTATCGCATTGTGCATTGGCACCTTACCTGAGATCAGCACAAGTAGCAGGTCTTCCTCGGTCAGATCACTGGCTAACTGCTTAATGCACTCAGCTGCCTTCTGGGCATCAGCATCAGGCAGGTTGTGTTTAGCTCCTTCCATCACTCTGATGCGACTGTTGTCTTTTAACAGCATGTGGCTGGAACAGACACAGTGATCACGTGGCATTTGAACTGTGTTAGTACCTCACGCACCGCGACACCGGCTGACAAATGCACCGCCAGGCTCCTGCTTACTTCTTTCCGTGGCTCTGTAGTGTCTGTTGAATCCCACGTGGCACGCTGACCGCCCCCTTCACCAGGTGGTCGCCCGCAATGCGCTCCACCTCGGTGGCCATGGCCAGCACCGCCTTCCCGAAGCCCACCACGTGCAGGTTGTTCCTGAGCAGGAAGGAGCGGCCGTCGATGAGCAGCGCGTCGCCCTTCCGCTGCACGCTGTGGCGCACCACCGCGTCCGGCTGCACCGCTTCCACCGCCGTGGCAAACAACTCCCGGGCCCGCGCCTCCAGTGACATTCTGCAGAGCGGCGTTGGCCTGGCGCCCCTGAGGGTCACCAGGGTGTGGGAGCGGAGCAGGGAGAGGACGCGCGCCATCGGCCGCTCAACAAGCTGATGCAGGGAGCACAAAATGGCTGCTTGTAAGTGCAACAAAAAAGAAGGAAGAAAAGGTTAACAGAACAATACATTGGTTCAGAGAAAGGAGGAGATTCCTTCAGTGCAGAGGGAATGTTTAGCAATGCTTGCTTGCTGTAGATAAGTCAAATATCTTCATTCCTACCTGTGTCGATAAAGAAAAGTGGGTTTAATACAGAGAACGTGCGCTCCAAGACACAGATGCTACAAACAGCACATTGGTCAGTGTTTCACTAATCTGGAGATTGTGAAGAGCTGGATGTGTACCCAACGTGTAATGATTGACTTGGCTTGTCCATAGGGCGTTTATAACGATTAGCCTGTTTATCTCGGTGAAAATATGTCATTTTTGTCTGTTCAAAGACCACCTCAACAATCAGCAAAGGAAGCATAAAGCATGCCAGTGGTGCAACCATTTGGAGCCCAGTCTTAATACACAATGAGGAAATGCACTAATGCAAGTGGACTTTCATCGCGTTGTTCACCCTTGACCCATGAACGCGTCAAAATAAAGACTGCTTTATATTTGAGGGACTGAAGAGCAATGAAAAATAACATTGTCAACGGTAATGCAATCACTTGTTTGCAACTATAAAAATGCTACAAAGCCGTACTGTAACTACTTAAAATGCATTCCAATATCATTGTCAACATCTGCAGGACGAATTCACCATTCTGCGGTCATGTTGAATTGTTGTGTTCTTTTTTGCAGCGCTGACCAGACAATCATCTCGCAGCGGAGTGTTTCTATCGCGAGGGGTCAGTACGTTTTCGCGACACTGCGCATGTGCTGTAGATATGCGCGTAGCGAACGTAGAGGTAAAGAGGCGGTTCCTTCGCCCTACCGTCGATGCAAGTATCGCAGGCGGGCTTTTCTTGCAGTTTTTGAACTATCGTTAATTAGAAGCGTTACATTAACGTGTTTTCATATATTTGCCGTAACAAGTGACGGCTCACTGTACGTGGTTCACAGTAGACTGAGGGTTTACGTCCCTCTCCAGCAGCAGCACAGAGGCCGTCATGAAGCTAACGGACAATGTGCTACGAAGCTTCAGGGTGGCTAAAGTGTTCCGGGAGAACTCAGACAAAATTAATTGCTTTGACTTCAGCTCCAACGGGGAGACCATTATCTCCAGTAGTGACGATGACTCTCTCGTCTTATACGACTGCCAAGAGGGGAAGTAAGAACGATGATTCCTATCATACGGAGCTTTCAGTCTTGTTAGCATCGCGTTAGCATCTTCGCCACCATAGCCTCGTCCCGGGGCCTGCTGCGCAGCAGCGCGACCCCGCTCTCGCGTAATCCCCACGCCGCTCTGTGGGTCCGGGGCATCCGGGTTGAATGTGTGCGCTGGATTTGCTGCCTTTTCAAGTTTCACTGTATTGTGTGGGTTCATTTATGAGCGCCCAATGTAGTGTGCGAAACCGTAGATCAATAAAGAATTGTGGAAAATACTTAATACTTACACTATAAAAAATATTTTTTTTCTGATGACCGATTTTCCCACACATGTGTCTGCAGACCAAAGAGAACACTCTACAGTAAAAAGTACGGAGTAGATCTCATCAGGTACACTCACGCAGCCAACACGGTGGTCTACAGTTCCAACAAAATCGATGGTATGTTTTCGCAAGCTTTATCTTCTCTATTTACCGCCTTCGTAATTGCTTGTGCATGGCGTCCTAAACGCATTACAACGTTTGACCACAAATAAACGACGTCAACCATTTGAGAGCACTTCTGGAGGACCCACTGCTCACTTTGGTCTGAGGTAGTTGTTTGTACAGTTTGAGGGTCCATGATTCTGCCCCATACAGGAGCTAACTGTACAAGTGACTGCCTTGCCCAAGGCTGTGCCTGCACATCTCAACTCTCCATCATCAATGCATCCATGTCCATCAGCCCCTGGTTATGAGTGACAACCACTACATATTTTGTACTTAGCAGCAGGACTTTTGTAAATATCAAAGTGGTAATGCTTGTATAATACAATTGGTTATGCTTGTATAATGCATATAGTCTAGATAACACTGCAGATAGAAAACACATTAAGTACTACTGAAAGTATAATATCCTAGCAGAGAAATTCTAAACGATGTCTTAAGTTACATATGCTTCAGCAGTCAGTCAGTGAGGATGAGTAATCCCTCAGTGTGATCTTATTGAGTTTGACTGGTGTTGTGGTTGTGTTTCCTAGACACCATCCGGTACCTGTCCCTTCATGACAACAAATACATCCGCTACTTCCCCGGCCACAACAAAAGGTACGCGGCAGACTCTATTGTGCAGGTGCAACAGCGTGCCGGTGTGAATCCCGGACTGGAGAGACGGTGCTGGGTTGATCCCAGAGCTGGTTCTAGCTGTTTCTTTGTTGTTTGGTTTCCAGGGTAACGTCTCTCTCCATGTCTCCTGTGGATGACACGTTCATTTCCGGCTCGTTAGACAAAACCATCAGGCTGTGGGATTTGCGGTCGCCCAACTGCCAGGCAAGTCTCCCGTCACACGTGCCGTGTCCACCGGCCTCCTGGATGGTGCTGTTTCATGATATTGAGAGGCCTGACGTTGTGCTGTGCCCCCCCCCCCCAGGGCCTGATGCATCTGCAGGGGAAGCCAGTGTGCTCCTTCGACCCGGAGGGGCTCATCTTCGCTGCCGGCATCAACTCTGAGATGGTGAAGCTGTACGACCTGCGGTCTTTTGACAAGGTGAGAGTGGCGAGACGCTGCGTGCAGACGGACGGCATGTGGCGGGACCACGGAGAGCGCGGGCGAGCGCACGTCTTCCATCGGCTTGGGCCAGCTCTACTGACCACCGCCCATCCTGTTCCCTGCAGGGTCCCTTCGCCACCTTCAAGCTTCAGTACGACCGCACGTGTGAGTGGACGGGACTCAAGTTCAGCAACGATGGGAAGCTCATCCTACTTTCCACCAACGGGGGCGCTGTCCGGCTCCTGGACGCCTTCAAGGGCGCTGTGCTGCATTCCTTTGGGGTATGACATCATTCATCTCTGGTGCATCAAAAGCCGGCCAGGCAGCAGCAGAACCTCTTGCTATTTGATGCCCGAGGTGTGCTGCCCACCATCCAGGTACAAAGCATCCTCCTAGCCAGCAGCCCCGCCCAGACAGGGCTGCTGGGTGTGAAGGTTGAGGTGCTGGACATGTGTGCTCCAGTGGGGAGACTTGGACCAGGGTCCAGTAGCAGGCCCACCAGGTCCAGCGTTCAAGCGGCATTCATAAAATGGTTTTGACAAACAATGTGTAGAAGTTCAGGAGAAGTCTGCCAGCGCGGCTCCCTGCTGTTGGCTGAGTCATGCTCACCCGGTCGGCCTCTTTGTGTGGCTTGTTGCTTCAGGGCTACAACAACAGCAAAGGAGTCACACTGGAAGCGTCGTTCACTCCTGACTCTCAGTTCATCATGATCGGTGAGTTCATCTCAGAATACTGGTTCTACCGGACAGCCCCACACTAGGTGTATGCTTTATGCTTTATATATGCTGTGTAATCAGTTGTTAGTAGAGGGTGCTTTGCTACACATGTACTCACTGTTATCAGTAGAGGGTGCTTTGCTACACGTGTAATTACTGTTATTAGTAGAGTGTATGTAATGTAATCATTCCTATTGCGACATGTGTGAGATGAAATTGGGAGCGAGACATTTCTCAATCCTTGTTTTTGTGTTCCTGTCGTCTTATTAATAGGCTCTGAGGACGGCAAGATCCATGTGTGGAACGCAGAGAGCGGGTTAAAGGTGGCGTTGCTGGATGGGAAACACACCGGCCCCGTCACCTGCCTGCAGTTCAACCCCAAGTTCATGACATTTGCGAGTGCCTGTTCTAACATGGTGAGGCTGAAGAGATGCCACTAACCGTAGGGTCGGCGGTTCGATCCCCTTGATCCCCCTCCTCCAACTGTCCACATGTCAAACCCCACAAATGTACTGATTGTAAGTCGCTTTGGACAAAAGCGTCTGCTAAGTGCCCCTTTACGCCAGAGAGACAGACAGACGCACAGAGAGTTGGAGAGAGACAGACACACAGGGAGAGGGAGAGAGACAGACACACAGGGAGAGAGATAGACACATAGAGAGAGAGAGATAGAGACAGAGAGGGAGAGAGACAGACACACAGGGAGAGAGATAGACACAGAGAGGGAGAGAGACAGACACACAGGGAGAGAGATACACATAGAGAGAGAGAGATAGAGACAGAGAGGGAGAGAGACAGACACACAGGGAGAGAGATAGACACAGAGAGGGAGAGAGACAGACACACAGGGAGAGAGATACACATAGAGAGAGAGAGATAGAGACAGAGAGGGAGAGAGACAGACACAGGGAGAGAGATAGACACAGAGAGGGAGAGAGACAGACACACAGGGAGAGAGATAGACACAGAGAGAGGGAGGGAGAGAGACACACAGAAAGATAGAGGGAGAGAGACAGACACACAGGGAGAGAGATAGACACAGAGAGAGGGAGGGAGAGAGACAGACACACAGGGAGAGAGATAGACACAGAGGGAGAGAGACACAGAAAGATAGAGAGGGAGAGAGACACACACAGGGAGAGAGATAGACACAGAGAGACAGACACATAGGGAGAGAGATAGACACAGAGAGAGGGAGAGAGACAGACAGAAAGATAGAGAGTGAGAGAGACAGACACACAGGGAGAGAGATAGACACACAGGGAGAGGGAGAGAGATAGACACACAGGGAGAGGGAGAGAGACAGACACACAGGGAGAGGGAGAGAGATAGACACACAGGGAGAGGGAGAGAGACAGACACACAGGGAGAGAGATAGAAACAGAGAGAGACAGACAGAAAGATAGAGAGGGAGAGAGACAGACACACAGGGAGAGAGACAGACACACAGGGAGAGGGAGAGAGACAGACACACAGGGAGAGCCTTGCTTGTCCCGTACTGACACTGCTGTGTTCCTCAGGCCTTCTGGCTGCCCACCATCGACGACTGAGACGTCCAGCTGACTTGTGCCCCCGGGAGGAGAAAGCTCCGCTGTGGATTCAGCAGCCAGCAGTCCCATTCTCGTGGTCGTTTCGCAAAGCTTTTTTTGCGTGTGAAAACGTCCTTTTTTGTAAATACGTAGATCGCAGAAATATAAATGTCCCCCGATTCTTTTGTTTTATACTGTAATTTAACATTAAATGTTGTTTCTATGAGGATGGATTTGCTTGGCTCATTTCCACCGTGCTGGACCACACTGACCACTGGACACCAAATCACATTCCCTGAAATATTATGTGGCTGTCGTTATTTACGTTAGTAACATTTCTTTTAAAAAGTATAAAGCCACATTAGACACGCATAAACCATTCAACAAAAACAATCCAACACAGGTGTGGCACATGATTGTATGTATTGTAGTGGTGTTGTACATAACACCACTATCATGAGTGGTGTTGTACATAACACCACTATCATGAGTACTATCATGAGTACTTGTGGAGTCCACAACCTGGAAGCTGTGTTGCAGAACATACTGGCCTCACAGTGACGCCTGCTGTGCTGCGTGATTGGTAGGCCATAACCCGAGCCGCTATAGTCGGCGGTGGCTAAATTTGGTATGGAAGTGATCAGGTTTCCTCACGGTGTCCACACGATACTGCCCCAGTTAGTGGAGCTGTGTCCCTCTCCCATACTGTCATACTCTCCCAGAGCTCACAGCAAACGTCTCTCGGGTGAGTTGAGACTGCTTAGTCACACTCTGAACCACTAGGATTTATTTTAGAACATTCTTTTTCATTATTACCTTTTTGAATTCTTGCGCTGGATCTGTAGTGAATCTGTGCACCCCGGCGGAGGCAGACTTGTATCGATCACTTTTTTGGCCCTCGCTGGCCGGCCCGGCCTCAGGAGGAAGACTTAGTGCTGACCCGCCATGTTTCTGGTGTTGGTTGTGACGCCAGAACTCAGGGGGTTCCTGGCCAGAGCCAGAGGAGGATCAGTGCGCCTCATCAAGGTGTGCATCCAGGAAGGTGAGTGGCCTGCGGTGCATGGTGGCCCCTGGACACCGATCTCTGGGTTCCAACTGCATGCTGTATATTCATAGTGCTGTTGTTTTGACAAAAGATGGACACAGCAGTGCCTTTATCTCATAACCAGTTGGGAAAAGATACTTGGGTTCGATACCCAATGTTAATTCTGTCCCACATGGTTCACAGACTACTGCGATCAGGAGAATGTTAGTAGATGCTAATAGCTGTTATTGTCTGTACATTGTAAACATGTACATCGTTATACCTTTCAAGGCAAGGTTACCCTTAGTTACACTGTTTTTCTTTAAGGCTGATCAAATCAGCATCCTAAGGTCAAATATTAATTATGTATCATGTTGTCATGATTGTTATCAATATGAAATGGTGGAATAATAGCCATGACAGAGTTTAGCCTCAGGAATGCAGGCGTTCATTGGACAACGTGATGGCATTGGCATCCAAGAGTTCATGAAGCAATCGCTGGCTTCTTGGGCAACAGTGGGGCAACAGATAACAACCATCATCAGTAACTTCCAAGGCTCCGCATCCTCTTCGATTCTGTTAAATGACAGCGCTGTTGCCATGGTTTCCCTAAAGGAGAAGTTATTTCAGGGTCAGCCAATAAGGAAGTCATGGGGTGAATTGTGGTGGGCTGCCGTGCAGCACAGGGTAACGGTTCTGCTTTGGGTGAGATTACTGAAGGGCTCCTGAGACATGAAGTGTCTGTGGGCTGTTTGGAACATGTTGTGACATGGTGTCGTGCTGCTGTGGGGGTGACACACATGTTCATATCAGTGTTCATGTCGTGACATGGTGTCGTGCTGCTGTGGGGGTGACACACATGTTCATATCAGTGTTCATGTCGTGACATGGTGTCGTGCTGCTGTGGGGGTGACACACATGTTCATATCAGTGTTCATGTCGTGACATGGTGTCGTGCTGCTGTGGGGGTGACACACATGTTCATATCAGTGTTCATGTCGTGACATGGTGTCGTGCTGCTGTGGGGGTGACACACATGTTCATATCAGTGTTCATGTCGTGACATGGTGTCGTGCTGCTGTGGGGGTGACACACATGTTCATATCAGTGTTCATGTCGTGACATGGTGTCGTGCTGCTGTGGGGGTGACACACATGTTCATATCAGTGTTCATGTCGTGACATGATGTCGTGCTGCTGTGGGGGTGACACACATGTTCATATCAGTGTTCATGTCGTGACATGTTGTTGTGCTGCTCTGTGGCGACACACATGTTCATATCAGTGTTCATGTCGTGACATGGTGTCGTGCTGCTGTGTGGTGACATACATGTTCATATCAGTGTTCATGTCGTGACATGGTGTCGTGCTGCTGTGTGGTGACATACATGTTCATATCAGTGTTTCATGTCGTGACATGGTGTCATGCTGCTGTGGGGGTGACACACATGTTCATATCAGTTTTCATGTCGTGACATGGTGTCGTGCTGCTGTGTGGTGACACACATGTTCATATCAGTGTTCATGTCGTGACATGGTGTCGTGCTGCTGTGGGGGTGACACACATCTTCATATCAGTGTTCATGTCGTGACATGGTGTTGTGCTGCTGTGGGGTGACACACATGTTTATATCAGAGTTCAAACAGAAACAGGATTGCTCTAGCGTGTTTCATCAAGGCCCCTTGATTTGCGAGCTGGAATGTTTTTTTCTCCAGCACGTCGCGGGACTCCTGTAGCAAAGGAGATGCCCCCACGAGACAGGCCGCCAATACCTCGCTCCCCTGCCATCATGACCTCATCTGTTAACAAAAGTAACAAGTGTTGTCCTACCTCTACGTTATCCTGCCTTTAAAAGGCTGTGAGACGAAGGCGAGAGAATGGCAGACGGAAAGTATGCATGTGTGCAAAGAAATGGAATGTGTTGGTGCTCAGAATAGCAACTGCCTCAAGAGAGAGTCAGGAAACCCCCCATGCTCCCACTGAGCAGGGCTGGCAGTGGGTGTGTTGCTGGTGGGCTCCACATCATTTGGCCATCCCTGGTGGATGATCCCCCCATCGCCCAGTGTAGGTTGATGCCGTCGTTGTGAATGATGGAGAAAGGAATGACCTCAATCATTCTTAACTGAGCGTCTGAGGCTGCTAAGTTTAGTGATGTTACTAGACAACAACAGTGGACATGGGGACGTTTAGACCAGGACGATGGACGAACCAAGACTTGTATCTCAGTCTCGGTTTGTCCGTGTGGGTACTGTGGGTACTGTGGGTACTGTGTCAGCGCACACACACACACAATGTTGTTTGTGTGTTGTGTTGTAACTTTAATTGCCACATCTGTCCAGTGTGAATATGAAGGCGCAGGGTGAAGGTTGGGATGTGTTTGTGTTCGCAGAGCAGTTGGTGCTGGGGGCTTACAGGGAGTTGGAGAAGAGCTGGGACCAGGACTATGATCACTTCCTGCTGCCCCTGCTGGACGAGCAGGAGCCCTGCTACATCCTGTATCGCCTGGACTCCCAGAACGCTCAGGGCTATGAGTGGATCTTCATGTCCTGGTCTCCAGACCAGTCTCCGGTATGTGGGCACGCTACAGGTCAGCATCAGTCACACAAAGGCATGAAGGCTCCTGAACGACCAATCAAATGCTTTCTATTGGCGGCAGGTGAGACAGAAGATGCTCTATGCCGCCACACGCGCCACGGTGAAGAAAGAGTTCGGCGGCGGCCACGTGAAGGATGAGCTGTTTGGCACGGTCGAGGTGAGTTGTCCGGCAGGACTGGAGTGACTTCCAGTCAAGGGAAATCCAATTCAGAAAACATAAACAAAGCGGGCCGGTTAGCGCCCTTCTTGTGGCGCAGCGGTGTGTTCCGGGGCTGTCCTGTGAACACCGCTGTGTGTTGTGGTGTTGCGGGGCTGTCCTGTGAACACAGCTGTGTGTTGTGGTGTTGCGGGGCTGTCCTGTGAACACTGCTGTGTGTTGTGGTGTTACGGGGCTGTCCTGTGAACACAGCTGTGTTGTGTTGCGGGGCTGTCCTGTGAACACCGCTGTGTGTTGTGGTGTTGCGGGGCTGTCCTGTGAACACAGCTGTGTGTTTTGGTGTTCCAGGGCTGTCCTGTGAACACCGCTGTGTGTTGTGGTGTTGCGGGGCTGTCCTGTGAACACAGCTGTGTGTTATGGTGTTGTCCTGTGAACACAGCTGTGTGTTGTGGTGTTGCGGGGCTGTCCTGTGAACACAGCTGTGTGTTGTGGTGTTGCGGGGCTGTCCTGTGAACACAGCTGTGTGTTGTGGTGTTGCGGGGCTGTCCTGTGAACATCGCTGTGTGTTGCGGGGCGGTACTGTGAACACCGCTGTGTGTTGTGGTGTTGCGGGGCTGTCCTGTGAACACAGCTGTGTGTTGTGGTGTTGCGGGGCTGTCCTGTGAACACAGCTGTGTTGTGTTGCGGGGCTGTCCTGTGAACACTGCTGTGTGTTGTGGTGTTGTCCTGTGAACACAGCTGTGTGTTGTGGTGTTGCGGGGCTGTCCTGTGAACACTGCTGTGTGTTGTGGTGTTGCGGGGCTGTCCTGTGAACACCGCTGTGTGTTGTGGTGTTGTCCTGTGAACACAGCTGTGTGTTGTGGTGTTGCGGGGCTGTCCTGTGAACACTGCTGTGTGTTGTGGTGTTGCAGGGCTGTCCTCTGAACACAGCTGTGTGTTGTGGTGTTGCGGGGCTGTCCTGTGAACACCGCTGTGTGTTGTGGTGTTGCGGGGCTGTCCTGTGAACACAGCTGTGTGTTGTGGTGTTGCGGGGCTGTCCTGTGAACACCGCTGTGTGTTGTGTTGCGGGGCTGTCCTGTGAACACAGCTGTGTGTTGTGGTGTTGCGGGGCTGTCCTGTGAACACCGCTGTGTGTTGCGGGGCTGTCCTGTGAACACCGCTGTGTGTTGTGTTGCGGGGCTGTCCTGTGAACACAGCTGTGTGTTGTGGTGTTGCGGGGCTGTCCTGTGAACACCGCTGTGTGTTGCGGGGCTGTCCTGTGAACACCGCTGTGTGTTGTGGTGTTGCGGGGCTGTCCTGTGAACACCGCTGTGTGTTGTGTTGCGGGGCTGTCCTGTCAACACAGCTGTGTGTTGTGGTGTTGCGGGGCTGTCCTGTGAACACCGCTGTGTGTTGCGGGGCTGTCCTGTGAACACAGCTGTGTGTTGTGGTGTTGCGGGGCTGTCCTGTGAACACCGCTGTGTGTTGTGGTGTTGCGGGGCTGTCCTGTGAACACCGCTGTGTGTTGTGGTGTTGCGGGGCTGTCCTGTGAACACCGCTGTGTGTTTCGGGGCTGTCCTGTGAACACAGCTGTGTGTTGTGGTGTTGCGGGGCTGTCCTGTGAACACCGCTGTGTGTTGCGGGGCTGTCCTGTGAACACTGCTGTGTGTTGTGGTGTTGTCCTGTGAACACAGCTGTGTGTTGTGGTGTTGCGGGGCTGTCCTGTGAACACCGCTGTGTGTTGTGGTGTTGCGGGGCTGTCCTGTGAACACCGCTGTGTGTTTCGGGGCTGTCCTGTGAACACAGCTGTGTGTTGTGGTGTTGCGGGGCTGTCCTGTGAACACCGCTGTGTGTTGCGGGGCTGTCCTGTGAACACTGCTGTGTGTTGTGGTGTTGTCCTGTGAACACAGCTGTGTGTTGTGGTGTTGCGGGGCTGTCCTGTGAACACTGCTGTGTGTTGTGGTGTTGCGGGGCTGTCCTGTGAACACTGCTGTGTGTTGTGGTGTTGCGGGGCTGTCCTGTGAACACCGCTGTGTGTTGCGGGGCTGTCCTGTGAACACTGCTGTGTGTTGTGGTGTTGCGGGGCTGTCCTGTGAACACTGTTGTGGTGTTGCGGGGCTGTCCTGTGAACACTGCTGTGTGTTGTGGTGTTGCGGGGCTGTCCTGTGAACACAGCTGTGTGTTGTGGTGTTGCGGGGCTGTCCTGTGAACACTGCTGTGTGTTGTGGTGTTGCGGGGCTGTCCTGTGAACACTGCTGTGTGTTGTGGTGTTGCGGGGCTGTCCTGTGAACACTGCTGTGTGTTGTGTTGCGGCGCCAGGAGGACGTCTGTCTGCTGGGCTACCAGCGCCACGTGTCGTCCCGATCCGCGCCGGCCCCCCTCACGCAGGCCGAGCAGGAGCTGCGGCAGATCAAGCTAACGGAGGTGAGAGGTCAACCGGCCACCGCCGCATCCTGATTGGTTGCACGAAGCCCCATTGAAGCGTGGCCGGACTGCTGATTATAAGGGCCTGTATGTGGACGTGTGTGGGCCGCTCGCATTTAACTCTGTCTTGTCCTTTGCTGCGATTCCAGGGTGAAACAGGTGAGCCCACCGGGTCCCGTTGTTGACGCTGCGTCTCGGAGTGCAGGCACCTTGTTCTGTCCTCAAAACACTGTGGAGACACGCGGTGGTTGACTTTGTGTGTACATGACCCCCCCCCCCCAGGTGAAGGCAGAGATCAGCGTGGAAAGGAAGCACCAGACCTTACAGGGACTGGCTTTCCCCCTTCAGGATGCAGCCAGGAGAGCCCTCAACCAACTGGCTCAAAAACGCATCAACTATATCCAACTGGTGAGCTCCAGGAACAGGAGTAGAGTACCCTGTTCCACATCTCTGCAGAGCTCATCGTATGAACATCACTTATAACAACACATGTTACGTGGAAATGATTGATTCCCCCCCCCTCGCAGAGGTTGGACGTAGAGAGAGAGACCATTGAGTTGGTCCACACTAACCCCACCGACACACAGGACCTGCCACGCCGCGTTCCCACGGACACGCCCAGATACCACTTCTTCCTCTACAAACACTCCCACGAGGGAGACCAGCTGGAGTCCATCGGTACGCTGGCGACACAGCCGCACCAAAGGGGCGGGGCTACTGAGCTGTCACCCTCCTGGTTCTCACCTGGGAGAGCCCCGTGTGCACCCCGCTGGGCATGACATGGTCTGGTGTTTTGTTGCAGTGTTCATCTACTCCATGCCGGGCTACAGCTGTAGCATCAAGGAGAGGATGTTGTACTCCAGCTGCAAGAGCCGCCTCCTGGAAGACGTGGCCAGAGATCATCACTTAGAAGTGGCTAAGAAGGTGAGCGACCGGTGGGCTGATGCTTCACTGGGGCCGAGGGGTGGGCGTGTAACAGTAGCATGTAGCAGTAGCATGTAGCAGTAGCGCGTAGCATGTAGCAGTAGCAGGGCAGCACGTTGCTCAGTGGTTAGTGAGACCACACCTTCAAGTATTTGAACTTGAAGGTGGTTCCGACTTCCACCATCATTGTGTTTACCCTGTAAGTTAACATAGGAGATCAAATCAGAGCCAAATACAAATGATTCAAACTCATAACAGAGCACTAAACCCTGGGTTAAACGCTGGGTTAAACAGAGCACTAAACCCTGGGTTAAACAGAGCACTAAACCCTGGGTTAAACCCTGGGTTAAACAGAGCACTAAACCCTGGGTTTAGTGCTGGGTTAAACAGCACTAAACCTTGGGTTTAATGCTGGGTTAAACAGAGCACTAAACCCTGGGTTAAACAGAGCACTAAACCCTGGGTTAAACCCTGGGTTAAACAGAGCACTAAACCATGGGTTTAATGCTGGGTTAAACAGAGCACTAAACACTGGGTTAAACCCTGGGTTAAACAGAGCACTAAACCATGGGTTTAATGCTGGGTTAAACAGAGCACTAAACCCTGGGTTAAACCCTGGGTTGAACAGAGTGTTAAACTGTGGGTTAAACCCTGGGTTAAACAGAGCACTAAACCCTGGGTTAAACAGAGCACTAAACCCTGGGTTAAACCCTGGGTTAAACAGAGCACTAAACCCTGGGTTTAATGCTGGGTTAAACAGAGCACTAAACCCTGGGTTAAACCCTGGGTTGAACAGTGTTAAACCCTGGGTTAAACAGAGCACTAAACCCTGGGTTTAATGCTGGGTTAAACAGAGCAATAAACCCTGGGTTTAATGCTGGGTTAAACAGGGCACTAAACCCTGGGTTTAATGCTGGGTTAAACAGAGCACTAAACCCTGGGTTTAACGCTGGGTTAAACAGAGCACTAAACCCTGGGTTTGACGCTGGGTTAAACACAGCACTAAACCCTGGGTTTAATGCTGGGTTAAACAGAGCACTAAACCCTGGGTTAAACAGAGCACTAAACCCTGGGTTTAATACTGGGTTAAACAGAGCACTAAACTCTGGGTTAAATGCTGGGTTAAACAGAGCACTAAACCCTGGGTTAAATGCTGGGTTAAACAGAGCACTAAACCCTGGGTTAATCGCTGGGTTAAACAGAGCACTAAACCCTGGGTTAAACGCTGGGTTAAACAGAGCACTAAACCCTGGGTTAAACAGAGCACTAAACCCTGGGTTAAACAGAGCACTAAACCATGGGTTTAATGCTGGGTTAAACAGAGCACTAAACACTGGGTTAAACCCTGGGTTAAACAGAGCACTAAACCATGGGTTTAATGCTGGGTTAAACAGAGCACTAAACCCTGGGTTAAACCCTGGGTTGAACAGAGTGTTAAACTGTGGGTTAAACCCTGGGTTAAACAGAGCACTAAACCCTGGGTTAAACAGAGCACTAAACCCTGGGTTAAACCCTGGGTTGAACAGTGTTAAACCCTGGGTTAAACAGAGCACTAAACCCTGGGTTTAATGCTGGGTTAAACAGAGCACTAAACCCTGGGTTTAATGCTGGGTTAAACAGAGCACTAAACCCTGGGTTTAATGCTGGGTTAAACAGAGCACTAAACCCTAGGTTTAATGCTGGGTTAAACAGAGCACTAAACCCTGGGTTTAACGCTGGGTTAAAGAGAGCACTAAACCCTGGGTTTGACGCTGGGTTAAACACAGCACTAAACCCTGGGTTTAATGCTGGGTTAAACAGAGCACTAAACCCTGGGTTAAACAGAGCACTAAACCCTGGGTTTAATACTGGGTTGAACAGAGCACTAAACCCTGGGTTAAATGCTGGGTTAAACAGAGCACTAAACCCTGGGTTAAATGCTGGGTTAAACAGAGCACTAAACCCTGGGTTAAACGCTGGGTTAAACAGAGCACTAAACCCAGGGTTAAACGCTGGGTTAAACAGAGCACTAAACCCTGGGTTAAATGCTGGGTTAAACAGAGCACTAAACCCTGGGTTAAACGCTGGGTTAAACAGAGCACTAAACCCTGGGTTAAACGCTGGGTTAAACAGAGCACTAAACCCTGGGTTAAACGCTGGGTTAAACAGAGCACTAAACCCTGGGTTAAATGCTGGGTTAAACAGAGCACTAAACCCTGGGTTAAACAGAGCACTAAACCCTGGGTTAAACGCTGGGTTAAACAGAGCACTAAACCCTGGGTTAAATGCTGGGTTAAACAGAGCACTAAACCCTGGGTTAAACAGAGCACTAAACCCTGGGTTAAACGCTGGGTTAAACAGAGCACTAAACCCTGGGTTAAATGCTGGGTTAAACAGAGCACTAAACCCTGGGTTAAACGCTGGGTTAAACAGAGCACTAAACCCTGGGTTAAATGCTGGGTTAAACAGAGCACTAAACCCTGGGTTAAACAGAGCACTAAACCCTGGGTTAAACGCTGGGTTAAACAGAGCACTAAACCCTGGGTTAAACAGAGCACTAAACCCTGGGTTAAACGCTGGGTTAAACAGAGCACTAAACCCTGGGGTAAATCATGGCATGCCATCTCTCTTCTTGCAGCTGGAGATTGAAAATGGAGACGAGCTGACTGAAGAGTTCCTGTATGATGAAGTCCACCCCAAGCAACACGCACACAAGCAAGCCTTCGCCAAGCCCAGGGGTCCTGCTGGGAAGAGAGGACACAAGCGTCTGATCAGGGGAGCAGGGGACAGGAAACAGGAGAGCTAGAGAGAACTCAGCGCTCCTTCCTGTGTTACTCCACTGAGTGCCCCTCTGTAGGGGGGGGGGGCGTGGATGTGAGAGGACAGGGTTCCACTTGTCCACTCGGGCACATTGCTGCAGAGAGAGTGTTATTGACCTCCGCATGGAGGGCTAACTCATACCCTCTGCCCGGTGACTGTTTTCAGACTCCACCTTGGCTGTGACTACCCATTGACTTCTTTAAAGAGATAACCCCTCTGAACTCATGCCCCCTTAATGTGAAATATGGCTCTCAAACGCTTGCTCTTGTTTAGTTTTTGTATCATGAGACTGAAAACAAACAGCTCAGATCTCTCTGTCTTCCCTTCCAGTTTTGTATCATCTATGTTTATAAAAAAAAAAACCTAATGATTCAAAATAAAGATCTTGTTTGTACTCAAGTATAATTCCTTCATTTGATTTATTTTCTGTTATCACAAATACATTTAAATGACAGACAAGGGAAGCAGTAACGACAGATGGAACACTGTGTCTTTCTTGTTGTTTTTCATGAATGGTTGAATCTTAAACATCTCTTCAGAGTTCATTCAGATTTTAAAGTCAGATTGGTTAACCTAAACCATATTAGGGATTTTGTTGGCCACATCTGTTTGAATTTACCAGCGTTTTACGAGATTAAAAAAAAAAAATCTAACGTCAACAACGCGTTTCTTTTTTTACTGCTCCAACAAGACTGATGTAATGCATGTCCATTTTTTATACAGTTGTTATTCAATCCATCGTTCATGGACATTAATAAGGACTATGAAAATAATCCCACTATTTCCATCAATAGTTGGAAATACATCCAAAAATGGCAAGTCAAAGCTCTATTGTAGACGAGAGAGGACTGTCCGCCAGGCTATTCATGTATGGAGACATTGCGCTATTATTAACAGCACAATATTACTCTGACCTTCTCGATGGGGGCAGACGGACGTCAGGAAACATCCCAGCCAGCAGACCTGCTCCACAAACAACAAGCGTTCTGGTCACACGCTTGCTCTCTAGCAAGTCTGCGCGCCTCCGAGGGTCTGGCGTCGCCACCGGTTGCAGGGGAATCGTGCTGCTACTTCCAGGGAAAGTCCTGCTTTTCATTAGCTTCACGGAAACCTCCGGACTTCGCGTTAAAACGGGACGACTCACGACTGCTGGGCACGTTTCAGAAACCTGGTCTCTTTTGCTGTAACTCCATTCATTGGAATTGGATAATGGTTATATAAGCACAACATGTGTTATCTTCAACATATTACATACATTACTTTTTTTTACAGATTTCACAAAATATCTTGATGCTCGAATCCAGATGATCAATGTAATCTGCGTTATCTTCTTCAATTGTGTTGATCATATTTTTAATATAAACACCCCAGACTACCAGACAATATGTGTAGGCCTACAGGGCGAGACCAACCCCGACTTATCTTGAGGTTTGAGTCGAAAGATTTGCACGTTGATTTCCCAGAACACCAGTTGAACTACACCGATTGAATGATAATCAAACAATGCGCAAACAAATCTTTCCAAAGTAGACCCATCTAAGCCATGTTAGACGGGAGCACGATTCATTCCGTACGTTGCTGAATGTGTTCCTTTATATAAAATCAACTCAAGTGACTATTACAGCATATTTGATTTAAGGTTTAAATCATTTGGGTTTTTTGTGCATGGAATTAGTTATACAACTCCGAACCAAAACACCAGGGTTTTTATACCCAAAGGAGAATCCATATTACTGGAAACTGCCTGTGTGCATTCCTATTATCTTAATAGTGAGGCGCCGATTTCTGAGAATGTGGGCTCGCCCAGAGCAGCCCAGGGGCGGGGAGAGCTCTCAATTATTCTTGGAAAGTGGATCGGGGCGAGCTGGCCTGCGATTCCTGGGACCGCCGGTTCACCGAGGGCAGGGGGGGGGGCGGCTCCGGAACCCGCCGCATGCTCCATTAAAACAACAAAAGGGGGCTCACCGGTTGACTTCTTATAATAAACAGAATGCACAATTAAAGAATTCTCTCTGCTCCGAGAGCCCGTCTCCTTCTCCTTCTCCTCGACTCACCGGAGTGTGTGCGGCTGCTGTGACGTCAGAGCCGCTGGTGTACTGAAGAGTTCTCAGAATAGAATTCTAGGAATTGGTGATTTTTTAAAAGCCAAGCCTACACCGTGTCCTTCACACGTTTGCATCGCACTCAGGAGCCAACACTCCATGCAGCCCGCTCAGTGTTTTGGATCATTTATGGTGTAGGTAGCCCCGTGTTCTGTGGGATTCGACGTTTAAGGCACACCGTATACATCGGCGACACGGACGGGGTTTTATTCGAGGGATCGGAGGAACCAGACCTTCCAAAGCGCGCAGCATTTCCGCGTCTTGACGCCGCCAATTATTTTCTGGTGGGGGCCGACATAATTTCTCGTAAAAGTATATTTCTTTAGTCACCAAGGCCTATGTATTTATTGTTTTGTGGAAGAGGAATTGTCCATCGGAATTAAACTGCCGGATTCAGTATGATTCTTTGTGTTCAAAGGTAAGGTGCAAATGATTTCTGCGTTATTTCTGTTTGGGTACATAATGTTTTGTTCAGAGCGATCAACCATTTACCAGAGCCAGTGTCACACATGTCTGTGATCTTTTACAGTCTAACAGCACATCAAACCCATACAAACAGACCACAGCAGTCCACCACAACAGCAACCAATTTAAAAGACACCATCTGAAGTGAATGACCTGGGGAACGATTCATAAAAAAGTAGACTCGCCTTTGAGTCAATGACTTTGTTGAACATTACTGAATATAAAACCAGCCGGATGAAGTCTGCCAGTAGCAATTACAAATGAAATGTAAAAAGATTGTCTTAATTAGTTTTTGCTTATTTGAGAGCCACGAAGTTTACTTGCCCATGTTGACCCGCCTATCTATTTATATTTAAATTCTAATTATAGTTATACCCACAAAAACAAATAAATGTGTCCCTCTGTAGTATACCTAATGGATATTGTATAGCAGTATTGCCATATTGCTGTTCTCGGTTAGATGTCGAAAAAAAGACATAAGGCTTTTTGATCTTTAATCACTTTAATAATCAATACCCGTTTTCCCCATGATCAGTCCTAGGACTCTTCTGCCTACTCGTTCCCCCTCGACTGCAGTCCCTCTGGGCATGCGACCTGGAGCCGTGTCCCCCTCCCACTGCCTACAGAGCCCCCCTCCACAATGGGATCCTACCAAGGACCTCCGAGCAATAGCCAGCAACTTCTGTCATCTCGAGAACTCAGGTAGCGTGAAGATTACAAACGAGCGGAACAACACGGTCAATAATTCAATGCAGTGCTCATCCAAAATTGTTGTTTTTATTTATTATTATTATTATTACTATAGTCCTCTGGGTTAAGATCAACAAATTATATATATATATATATATATAAATCAAATGAACACTTGAGAAATGCTGCTCATCTTATGAAGGGTGAATTTGAGCACAGCTGGGTGCCAACCAGCCATCAGAACCACTAGTAAGGACCCGCTGTGTCTGCAGGTTGGTACTGGGGCGCCATCACGGCTGCCCAGGCCCACGCTGCCCTCCAGGAGGCCTCTGAAGGGGCCTTCCTGGTGCGGGACAGCAGCCACCCCCAGTACATGCTGACCCTGTCTGTGCGGACGGCGCGGGGCCCCACCAGCATCAGGATACAGTACAGCCAGGCCCAGTTCCTCCTGGACTCCAGCTCCCCGGCCCGGCCGGGGCTGCTGTCCTTCCCTGACGTGCCCAGCCTGGTGCAGCACTACATGGGCCCCCGGGGGCCGGAGGAGAAGGTGGACCACACGTCCTCCTCTTCCTCCAAACCCGCGCACGGCGAGGCGGCGGTGGTCCTGAAGCTACGCAGGGCAGTGTACAGGTCGCAGGGCGTCCCCCCGCTGCAGCACCTCACACGCCTGGCCATCAACAGACACTCGGAGCACCCCCAGCTGCTGCCCCTTCCCAGGCTGCTGCTGGCCTACATCAAGGACTACCCCTTCAAGGTGTGACACGGAACACCAGGAGCCCTTAAACTGTGGTACGCTGCAGCGGGGGGTCTTTGGTCCTCAATGCTGCGGGCCGGGGGGCTCTTAATGCTGAACACAAGGGCACATGGTGGACTGATTCTATAGACCAACAAACATTCAACACTCATCTGGAGGTAGACTTGATTTGTCAAGAGAGCTGGCGGAATTACAAACACAACAAACCCCGGCCGGTACTGTAGATGAGTGGGTTCTGTTCTGGCCGGTACTGTAGATGAGTGGGTTCTGTTCTGGCCGGTACTGTAGATGAGTGGGTTCTGTTCTGGCCGGTACTGTAGATGAGTGGGTTCTGTTCTGGCCGGTACTGTAGATGAGTGGGTTCTGTTCTGGCCGGTACTGTAGATGAGTGGGTTCTGTTCTGGCCGGTACTGTAGATGAGTGGGTTCTGTTCTGGCCGGTACTGTAGATGAGTGGGTTCTGTTCCACTTGGTTTTGCCCCCTGGCTCCAGGTGTGCACAATGTGCACGGTTCTGGAGCGGCTAAAAATGTTTTTTTTCTCATTTCATTTTGTCATTATTAATATTTTGTACCTTATTTTGTCTCAACATTTTTCTATTAAAGTAATCAACTGGAGTGCGTTGCCTGTCTTCTGCCCGCGTTCCTTTGCCTCGTTTCACACCAACACAACAAACCAGCACTTTGTTCTTCAAACACTGGGGTTAGGACTGGGGCGTCCTTGAGACGTGCTGGGAGACGTGGCGTGAGAAGGCGAAGGCCAGACTGTATGTTTTCGGTTAACAATGTGCACGTGAGGGTGCGGGGGAGAGAGGGGGGGAGGTCGTTTCATCAGCCTCTACTCAGAGGCACTGAATGCTTTCCTGGAGCCAGGGATTCCAGGAGGGCGGCTTCTCAGAAAGAGCCCGGGCAATTAACTCCAGCCTTGAGCTCGCTGTTCCCTTGTGGCGTGTGCACACTTTTCTGTGATGCCCAGCGCTTACACACCCCACCCCGTAGGAAAAACAGTAAGCAAATGTAAATTCATATCAGAAGTGTTGGGTTGCCGGTGAGCGGTGCGTCTGTCAACAGTATTACCGGGTTTAGCGGACGCTGGTGGAGGTGCGATGACCCGGTAAACATTACGACCCGCTTCTGTCCCCCGAACGAGGCTGTGTGGTGTTACCACTCCCTCCGCAGGACACAGAAGCGTGGCCTGGAGACACAGGAAGTGGTCATCAGTAACACTGTGGAGGGGCAGCTGCCCTCTGGGACACACAGCCAGCATTGTGAAGACATGCAAGACGTCCGCATGCAGGAGGAAACCACTGCCGTTTGAATCGCTCGTCACTTTGATCACGGTGAAACTTCCTCCAGACCCACCTGTTGGTGAAGTCCTGCCTGGTCTCTCTGTAACTCAAGCCCGTCACATTATCCTTCACCCACTGCTGGATCAATGGAGGGTGTCTTGGGTCGACCTCCAGATAAACATGTCTGGAAAGTAGCAGCAAACAGAACAAAATAGGACTTGTCACCATCGCCTGGTTTCACAGCTGCGTCAGCAGACCCGTCATCGTTGTAATGAGAAGAGGCCCCTGGAGACGAGTCGCACCACACAACACATCATCAGAAAAAGCAACATAGAAAAACCTTCTGTGACTGTGAATCAGTCATAACCAAGGGAGTGTTGTGGTGAATGAGTCGGGAAGAAGAACATTACCCATGAATGGATAAGATCTCTGGAGCCGCCCACAGAATCTGTTTGATCACATCCAGGCCGTCTTCGCCTCCATCTAGGGCAGCGGGGTCTTCAAACCTTTGGTGTCACAGTAGCACCGTACTCAGAACCCCTTCAGGGGAATCAGGAAGACACATGGCCGCAGGTCTGGGCTCGGACTCTTCCCTTTTGGAGATGCTCTTACTTTCACAGCCAATGCTTTTTCATTTTTAGCTCAAAGTTCTCCCGAGAATACATCTTGATATTATACCCATATAATTACAATATCCATATGTAACGGTACTGTAGACGATGTGCTGACACCTCATCACACACAGCAGATGACCCACAGTGTAGACCTTGTTCGATGCTCGTTACCCGAGGATCTCCGGTTCCAGGAACATCACGTCTTCAGAGAACAGGTATGGAGGATTGCTGACCAAAGTGGAGATGGAGTCACTCAGACTCAAAAGGACTTCAGGATCTGAAACACCAATCATAACACATTCTTCAGAACGACTTCATGTAAATAAATACGTTATAACAGAAACGTTATAATAATGTCACTATGCGATCAAATCCCACTGTTGTCATTCCCCTTAGCTTACCTTTCATCACATCCACATGATGGACCTGCAGTCTATCTTCAAGGCCTAATCTGTAGAATAAATTCCCATCAGAGTTCAGTCAGAACATTTATCATCCTATTGCATTTCCATTGATGCAGAGTAGCACAAGAGATGGTTACCTGACTGCGTTCTCTCTTGTCAGATCCACTGCATGCTTGCTTTGATCCAAGGCAATAGCTCTTAGCTGGATGCACATGAAGCAATAGTATATTATAAATTCAAGCTGTTAAGCAACAGTTTAGCAAACCAAGCTAAATCAGAAGTACAACCGACAAAGATGCTAAACTACATTTCACTAATGTAGTTTAGTTTACTAATCTACCTTACCTGAGGAAGGCCTTTCAGCAGACTGAGTGTGATGGCACCAGAACCACAGCCCACTTCCAAGCAAGTCAGTTGACGTTTACCATGCAATCCAGTGTCTTGTTTCCCCTGGAGGTCTGCAAGCACCAGTTCAACCAACTCCTGCACCACCAACAGTGGAGAGACCTTTAGGAGCCCCCAGACGCCAGCTTCACGCGGGTTGCCAGGTTGAGGACACACACCTATTGATGATGTCGGACAGTACGTGTGTTCCATATAAAGCTCCTCTGAGCCGTCTTTGTTGGGGGTGGAGCACCTCATCTCACAGGGAATAAATGGCAACGCTGCGGGCTTTGGACAACAACACAACAATATGTCCGTCTCTAACCTCCGTTTCCGGTCTGGGGATGAAAACAGGAGGTCTCATCTTCAGTGTCAGGTCTCCAAAGTCCCACTCCTCAATGACATACTGCACTGGCATCCTAAAACACAAACAGCCTCAAGCAAGCGGGCTGACAGGAGAACAGCAGTGTAGAAATGTGTTGCTGATATCCTGCAGACCTGGAAAGTCGCTTGATGCAAAGCTCCCACAAACGCTCGATTTTGTCATAACTCAGAAGCTTGTTCAACTCTTCGTGTTTGACGCTTTCTATCTGTGAACACATATTTGATAGAATTTATAAATTAATTTCTCTGCAGCCACAAAATCCATCTCTTTATTGATTCCTTTAATTGATGTGTGGGAGGATGGGTTCATAATTCTTAGAGGTTTAACCAAAGCATTGGCTGCAGTGAACCAGTTACATAGCGCAGATCTGATGAAACAGTTACATAGCGCAGATCTGATCACGTCACACACTCTGTCAGAACATATTCTCACCGTCTTAGCTCCCAGCAGATGTGCAACGATGTACTGGCTGGAGTGGTGCGGTTCTGCCACACCCCTCTCTTCAAAGTACCGTTTCCACAGGCCCAGCGCCTGGGACCCTGTCATGCTTGCGGTCGGGACGGGGGGCGCTGTGGGGACACTGGCCACGCGGGGGGGACGTGTGCCACATATTCCCTGAAGAGGACCGGAATTAATCGAATCTCGGGGGTAAATAAGGCCTGTGTTAAATAAGGCCGTCACATTTGTTGAGGGCTGATGCATTTGACAATTTCTCAGTCAATGCCTCGTTACTTTTAATATAGCGCTGTCACCATTAGTTGAATGCAACTTCCAAGGTCGATGCTTTGCAATATGCGTGAAAAATTAAAATTGAGATGGCAAATACTGCTATCCAGAGCTTAATTTGAGCCGGACCATGTTCTGCCACCTCTGACTTTGTCTCCGGAACCTTTTTTTATTGGATCCGACATCTCCCGTGTCACTATGAAAAATGATTCGCCAAAATGAAAAAAAGCAATCTAATATGATAACCACCATATCACCTTCCGAGTTTTATGCTCATTTTACCACCGATGCATCATGCGGTGGTCATTGATCCTTCACTAAATCCGTCTAGCCCTCAATAAACATAACATAACCATGTGCCAGCCACGACCATGACGGCGTGGTTTATCAGGCCATCCCGTTCCCATGGATGTTGATCCATCCCATAAAACGTTGATTAGTAGTCAAGTCAAGTCATTTTATTTGTAAAGCACATTTAAACGAACAACATTTGACCCAAAGTGCTTTACAGGTTACAGCAGGGGAGGCAGAATCACTAGTACTGCAGCAAGCATTCTTACCTTTAGCCCAGTTCTTCGGGAGTGGCCGATCCGCCTGCACGCGTCCAGAGCTCTCCTCCTCCACATCACACGTCTTGTCTCAGGCGAGCTGTGTAATATACTAATATACTAATACTAATATAATATAGCTGTGTAATATACACGCTCCGCTGTGGATCGCATGCAGTTTAGTTCTCCTCTATTACGTACATGACTTTCTTAGATCTGCGCATCGTTATCACATAAACAATGTGTATTATATGTGGTATTTTATTATATATTAACTCCTGCGTGTGTGCGTGTGTGTATGTGTGTGAACCTGGACCGGTAGTGTTGCGATACTATTCTCATGCGCATGCGCATGCGTCACATCCAACTGCACTGACGCTGTCGTAAACAACCACACGTTCTGGTGCAGACTCAGCGGTACAGTGGTTTGCTCATTTGAAGCAGTTATTTTTAAACAATTAACCCAGATGTGGCCTGTGGGTTTGGGGGTCTTTCTCTCTCTCTCTTCCCGCATCTCTGATGTCACCTGGTAGGGGGGGACAGGTTAGCAATTTAGAGCAGGCAGGCGTTAAGGCACCTGGGGTCCTCATGCCGGTAGCCTTACTGTAACTAGAGTCCTATAACTGTAACTAGCTGCTAACGGGCTGGAGTGCAGCAGCATTTCCCGGTCTGGTTTGTGGTGCAAGGTATGTCCTAACTATCTTTTGGGGTTACTATAATGCTTGTTTGGGGTTAGTGCACTAAGGGAGGTTTTGATTGTCTTTTCGATGGGCTAGTGTGCTGCTGAGGGCTCGTCCGAGAGCTGTGTTGGGACGCTTCGAGTGACAGGCCTTGATTAGCATACAGCGTCTCTGGTGGGAGCGTCAACACTGCTAGACTGCAAAGAAGGTATGTTTTCTGTTCTGATTTATAATTTGTTTAGAAAAGCAAATGTGTAACAAACATTAGGTGTTTCATTGTCCTTGCTGAAAGTGGCAATAGCGTACGATTTCCTTTGGGAAGTGCTACCGATTCCTGTTTGTCTAATAGGCCCTGTATTAGTCCTGTGTGGCGAAGTCAATAGATTGCCTATGAACCTAGGACGCCCGGAGAACTCAACTGGGTCTCGTTTCTTTTTTGATTTTGTTTCTATAGACGCTACAGTCGATCCGACGGTCGGCTGCTGTTCTCTTTAGTGTGTAAATTATGTGAGCGTGCAGGTGCTGCTTTTAGGACACTTTTTCGTGCGTTGCTATATTTTTCGTTGCTTCCCCTTTTGTTTCCTTTCCCCCCTAGCCGGTGGACTGCACGAGATTTGTGTTTGTGAACTGATTGTGACCACCTGCTAGCGGGCCTTACCCCCCTCCTCTCAGTTAAATTACATTTTCTTTCTTTCTTTTGGTTGTCATCCCCCGACCCTAATAAGCATTGGTTTGGGTTGGGCTCATAGAGTAGACTAGCGGTGTTCAGCTTTTCTTAGTGTCTGCACCCCGAGTAGAACAATGTGTGCAGTGTGAAGTGTGCATCATTGCAGTGGTGGGTAGATTAACACTTGCTGTGCGAGTTCCTATGCTTACTGGGGCCGTAATTCACGAGTGATGGCTGTTTTCTGTTTGCTCCCCTGGCAAGGCTTATTGCGTCATTGTTTGCAGTATAAGTGTCCTATTTATTGACAACCTATAGCGACTAACTTTTATAATCAAATAAAATAAAGATTGTATTTTTGAAACCTTTTAAAGTCAAACCTGTGATGTACTAGATCCAGGGATTATAAACCTTTTAAAGTCAAACCTGTGATGTACTAGATCCAGGGATTATAAACCTTTTAAAGTCAAACCTGTGATGTACTAGATCCAGGGATTTTAAACCTGTGATGTACTACATCCAGGGATTATAAACCTGTTCCTATTTTTGTTCCGGGTAGAAAAGAGTTCCCCTGCTGGGTGGCGTAGTCTGCATTTTCTATACCTGTGTCTGTCTGTTCTATGTCTGTCTGTTCTATGTCTGTCTGTACCTACAGGGGCCACACAGATATAGACCTATAGGCCCTACTTTGGTTTTTGGCCACGTCACAATCGTCAAAGCGACCGGATCTCTGCAGATTGTCCCTGGTGTGTCCTTTCCATGTTATTTAGACAGCTAAGGCTAGCTGTGGTTAGCTTGAAGTTTAAAAACCAAGCAGGCAGGGTGACAAGTGGAGCATCTTCTGTTGCAAGAGTCAGCCACTGAAATCCTGCAGGCCTGTTTGCATTCACAGTTAACGTTTTCGATCTGGATTGTAATAGGCATGGCGAGTCGCATAGAGTGTGTCTTCTTCAGTGAGTTTCACCCTACTCTCGGCCCCAAAATCACATACCAGGTAAGTGTACATCAAGAGGTTCTGAGAAAATGCATGCATGCATATGTATTCCATCATTGCGAAACCGGATCCCTCTTCCAGGTGCCGGAGGAGTACATCTCTCGCGAGCTGTTCGACACGGTGCAGGTGTATATTATTACCAAGCCAGAACTACAGAACAAGCTCATCACTGTGTATGTACTCCCCCAAGAGTATCCCGTCCAAGAGCACCAGTGGTTTGGTACATCTTACCTTTCTTTCTCCTTTTAATATTTCTAATTGATGTTTAATTTGCAGGACTGCCATGGGCAAGAAACTAATTGGCTGTCCGGTATGCATTGAGCATAAGAAGTACAGCCGGAACGCTCTGCTGTTTAACCTGGGCCTTGTGTGTGATGCACAGAGCAATACCTGTGCCCTGGAGCCCATAGTCAAAAAGCTCTCTGGGTACCTGACCACCCTGGAGGTAATGGGACATTCCTGGCTCTGAGCCCTGGATAAGTGTTTCGTGTTACTATTGTAAATGTGGTCTCAACGTTTCCCTGACACATCTGCAGCTGGAGACAGGTTTTATATCAAATGAGGAGTGCAAGCAGAAACTTCTGCCGATAATGTCGACATTGTTGGAGGAGCTCAACGCCACGGGGGCGTGCACCCTGCCCATAGGTACCGGCTGGCGCAGATGGACTTGTTGTAATGTTTGAGAAATGGATTGCATGTGTGTGAGACGCATGTTGTGTGATGCTTCGCTCTGTTGATCTCCTGCAGACGAGTCCAACACCATCCACCTGAAGCTTATCGAGCAGCGCAAAGATCCACCCATAGTGCAAGAATCTGACGTTCCAGTGTTTGCTAAATGCAAAGATCATTTCATTAAATCCCAGTGGGACCTGACCACTCAACAGGCAGGTCTTACTGACAATGGAAACATTTCCTTATCACTTTAGGGTGTATTCAATGAAATATTTATTTAAATGTGTGATTTTCAGGCCGACTGGAGATTTGGGTATTGTTTTAGAGTAATTGCTTAGAGTAGCTGGGAAGAAAAAATAACCTCAGAAGCAGTTTGCACAATGTAAGTTAAGCAACATGTACTTTAGTCCATAATGTTCATATGGCTCTCTTAGATCCTACCCTATATTGATGGGTTTCGACACATCCAGAAGATCTCAGCTGAGGCAGATGTTGAGTTAAATCTGGTTCGCATAGCTGTGCAGAATCTCCTGTAAGTACATTTAGTTTGATTGGACTTCTATGTGATGTCCGACATGTTGGTGTTGACATTGTTTCTCTTGCTAGGTACTATGGCGTGGTCACCATGGTGTCAATATTTCAGGTACAGTACAGAACCAGATCCATAGCCTGATTTATTTAACAGTAATGATTCAGTGCTGATTATTATTTGTTCTCCCCCCACCCCCTAGTACTCCAATGTGTACTGCACAACACCCACAGTCCAGAGCCTTATTGACAACAAGTCCATTCAGGAGGAATGCCTGAGATATGTCACAAAGCAAGGTAGAGAGGTGTGAGGCCACAGAGAAGGACCATAAACATGTGCTGTCCCCCTTCACCACTAACACGCATGTCTTCCTTGTGGGTCAGGTCAGAAGCAGGCCAGCCTCCGAGACGTGTTCCAGCTATACTGCGGTCTAACCCCGGGGACCACCGTTCGGGACCTCGGCTCTCGATACGCACAGCAGCTTCAGAGAGTGGACGAGAGGTCGGTGCTGAGAACACACATCTGATGGTAGCTCACCGGTTAGAGAGCATACCATTAAGGCTTTGTCTTTGTGACAGTGACCTGTGGTCATTTGCTGAATGTCTTCCCCTCTCTGGACCATACTCTCCTGCCTACCCTCTACTTATCTATCAAAAACTAAAAAGATGAATCTTAGGAAACCAACAAAAAACCCACACCTGGAAGACAAGTGCAGATTGTGGTCAAGGCTGATGTTGGGTCTGCACACTTCCTGCTGTGTCCTTTCAGGAGACTGGTCCAGTTTGGCCTGATGAAGGGACTGATACGGCGACTGCAGAAGTTTCCTGTGAAGGTGTGTCGGGACGAGAAGAGCCCGCCCCCCCGCCTCTACACCGGCTGTCACAGTTATGATGAGATCTGCTGTAAAACAGGAATGAGCTACAAAGAACTGGACGAGCGGCTAGAGAACGACCCAAACATCATTGTGTGTTGGAAGTAGCTTGAACCAATTGAGACACACCCACAATGGATGGGTCTGCCTTGAACAAAGATTTTTCCCCCAAAGACCCTAGGTCTCAGCGTGCCTAGGTCTAAGTGTGCCTAGGTCTCAGTGTCCCTAGGTCTCAGTGTCCCCAGGTCTCAGTGTGCCTAGGTCTCAGTGTCCCTAGGTCTCAGTGTGCCTAGGTCTTAGTGTCCCTAGGTCTCAGTGTGCCTAGGTCTCAGTGTCCCCAGGTCTCAGTGTCCCTAGGTCTCAGTGTCCCTAGGTCTCAGTGTCCCCAGGTCTCAGCGTGCCTAGGTCTCAGTGTGCCTAGATCTCAGCGTGCCTAGGTCTCAGCGTGCCTAGGTCTCAGTGTCCCTAGGTCTCAGCGTGCCTAGGTCTCAGTGTGCCCAGGTCTCAGCGTGCCTAGGTCTCAGCGTGCCTAGGTCTCAGTGTGCCCAGGTCTCAGCGTGCCTAGGTCTCAGCGTGCCTAGGTCTCAGTGTCCCCAGGTCTCAGTGTCCCTAGGTCTCAGTGTGCCTAGGTCTCAGTGTCCCCAGGTCTCAGTGTGCCTAGGTCTCAGTGTCCCTAGGTCTCAGTGTCCCCAGGTCTCAGTGTCCCCAGGTCTCAGTGTCCCTAGGTCTCAGTGTCCCTAGGTCTCAGTGTCCCCAGGTCTCAGCGTGCCTAGGTCTCAGTGTGCCTAGATCTCAGCGTGCCTAGGTCTCAGCGTGCCTAGGTCTCAGTGTCCCTAGGTCTCAGTGTCCCTAGGTCTCAGTGTGCCTAGGTCTCAGCGTGCCTAGGTCTCAGTGTCCCTAGGTCTCAGTGTGCCTAGGTCTCAGCGTGCCTAGGTCTCAGTGTCCCTAGGTCTGTGTCCCCAGGTCTCAGCGTGCCTAGGTCTCAGTGTGCCTAGGTCTCAGTGTCCCTAGGTCTCAGCGTGCCTAGGTCTCAGTGTGCCTAGGTCTCAGTGTCCCTAGGTCTCAGTGTGCCTAGGTCTCAGTGTCCCTAGGTCTCAGTGTGCCTAGGTCTCAGTGTGCCTAGGTCTCAGTGTCCCTAGGTCTCAGTGTGCCCAGGTCTCAGCGTGCCTAGGTCTCAGTGTGCCCAGGTCTAAGCGTGCCTAGGTCTCAGGAGGAACATGGACAATGTAAATAAAGCATATATTCACTCTCCTAAGATAATTTTTTCAGGTTTTTCAGAAAACACAAAAAACAACCAAATATTCATATTGATCAATTAGGGCTGGGTTACTCAATAGGCGGACTCCGGTCCGGGTCCGGACCCAAACGCAATGAAATTCGGACCGAGAAAAAAATCTATATTCGGATTTAACGAATCTATATTCGTTTTTTTCATAGTGATCCAAATGATATTTCATTGGCGTGTGATTTCTGGATGTGCAGTTTCCAATCACGTTCTATCAGTGGTTGTATATAACATCACCATGGCAACTCATTGAAGCCGCGAGCGCGAGGTCTGCGAGTTTTTTTTTCCCTCCGCGTGAGTCTGTCGGTCCGTCAGATTTGCGAACGGTACCTGTTTCTTTAGCAAGCAAAGTCATGGCGTGCTCCAAACTTGACAAAAAGCGAAAGGTGGATTCGGAAAATCGTGAATTTAAGAAAGAGTGGACCGACAAATATGCATTTATGCTGCCTGCGGGGAGCACGAAACCAATGTGTTTAATCTGTAATGAGACAGTTGCCCTCGTCAAAAGTGGAAACGTGAAACGTCATTACGAATCAAAGCATGGCCACTTCGAGCAAAATTACCCACAAAACTCTTAAAGTAAGGACCAGAAAAATAAGCCAAATGCAAGCATCATACCAACCAACACGCACTATGATGCCAGTCAGGTCAGCTACACAACACGAGCGTGCAACTGAAGCCTCACTGCGAGTGGCATGGGTCTTAGGCAAGCACACAAAACCATTCACTGACGCGGAAATCGTGAAGGAGTGCATGAATGAAGTAGCAATCGCTCTGTATGAGGGAACTCAAAAAGATGACATCATACAAAAAATAAATCAAATACCCCTCTCAGATTCCACTGCAGTAAGACGAACCTTTACTGAAACTGAAACTTACTGAAGATTTGTTGAACCAAATGAAATTCGCTGTTAAAAAGGCTAAATGCATTTCATTGGCTTTGGATGAATCCACAGACAACACAGATAATGCCCAACTTCTGGTGTTTGTCAGATTTTTTGATGAAGAGGGGGGAATTCTTTGAAGATGTGTTAGGCCTCACAACCCTTCATGGGCATACAAGAGGGGATGACATTTATGAAGCAGTAAAGGAGATGTTGAGAGACCGAGAGATAGACCTGAAGCATGTTGTTTCCATTGCCACTGATGGAGCATCAAGTATGACTGGGAGAGAGAGGGGATTAGTGTCACCCTGATCTCATTGCATACCATTCACTGTTCCGGACCCTGGACAGATTTTAAATTTGGTGAGTGGACCTTTCTAATTGAGTACCCCTGGTGATCTTTTCATTTAAGGATGTAGGCGATTTTGCCAAAAGTGGCCAGCATCATGAAGAAATGATTTAGGCAAACATATTTTTTGCCAAAAAAAGAAAAGAAAAAAAGAAATGCCATTATTTTAGGATGGTGACGATATTGTCCGTTAGGGCAGCAGGAAGGGGCCATTATTGAGTCGAGTGTGAATGCGACCCACTTCTGCCCCCACCCGGAGGGGAAGGGCACGACCTCAGTAAACCTTCACTGAGTTTGGTTTGTTGTCACCATGACCACCATGGGACCTACAGTATCGCCATCACCAGAACCGCTCCGGTGATCCTTCAGAACTACTTCGGTTTTGCCTCTTGACTCCCAATGGATGCGTGTGTAATTCCGCCGGGGGAAGCGGAGGGATGTGTCCGCAGCTTGGAGCCCTGCTCCCTCAGGGAGGTGGGCTCTCAAAGGTAACCCAAAGATCAACTTAAGGCGACTCAGTTATGTCAGTTCAACAGTTAACTCGGGTATGTCTGCAAACGGTGAACCGTCAAACTAACGAACACATCCTGTTTTTAATTACTGCATGAAGAGAAGTTTAGCCACAAATAACGTTTTTTTTATTTTATTTAAATAGTGATTGATTATAACGTGGTTATTTAAGGTTAAATGTTGGTATATATGAGCGATCGTTGCCGCCTGAGGGCTTGTACGCCGTGACGTCACACCGTAATGACCGCCTCCATTTCGGAAGCATAAGGCCATAAGACCATACTGTATATAAATAGCATAAGACTTAATAATAATTCATTTAATTTGTATAGCGCTTTTCAGGGACCCAAAGTCGCTTACAAAATGGAGCAAAGAACGAAGAAAGATGACAGTACCACATATATACGTACCTACATACAGAGATACATACATACACAAGACAAGCCATAAGGACAGGACAGGAGCAATAGGAGTCCAATGGGCCTAACGACGGTAGTGATATTGTTTTAGTTATGAATCGTGAAATAATTTTTCATTATGTGGTGACATTGTTGTGTTTGAAACGGTCACAGTGTGTCACGCAAGACGTGGCAAAACGATTTTTTGATTAGGATACGGTATATTTGAGTTTACTTAGGATTTTACATTACCACAACTCTATTGAGTACTCCCGAAATGGCGTATCGCCAACAAACAATCCCATGATGCATTGAGTTGTACAAGCCCCATACACAACTTAGCCTTGTGTATTCTTAAAGTGGACAACTTTGCCTGAGTAATTTTGAAACGAATTCCAGTACAGCAATAGACTATATTGAGGAAGTGGTTTGCCAATTTGTGTTAACATGTTAAGATGTAATCTTTTTCAGGTTTTTGATAGCACAAATAATATTGTTCTATTTATTGTGTGTGTGTGTGTGTGTGTGTGTGTGTGTGTGTGTGTGTGTGTGTGTGTGTGTGTGTGTGTGTGTGTGTGTGTGTGTGTGTGTGTGTGTGTGTGTGTGTGTGTGTGTGTGTGTGTGTGTGTGCGTGCGTGCGTGCGTGCGTGCGTGCGTGCGTGCGTGCGTGCGTGCGTGCGTGCGTGCGTGCGTGCGTGCGTGCGTGCGTGCGTGCGTGTCACAGGTGGTTCAGACAACATGAGTATGTAGAGAAACTTAACATGCAAGCCATACTAAGTGCCTCCTCAGCACATGATGAGTATGTCAAGGAGCTCCTGGTGGCCCATGGAAAGGTATCCATAAACACTAAAGATAAATATAATAAAGATAAAGATAAAATAATGGATCTTACTTTGTCTTACGCGGGTTGTGATGTCATCAATGTCACCATTTCCATTTCCCCTTCAGATACCAACTCTGATCCATGGGTTGATCCTAGTGGAGGTGTGGAAACACAAAGTGCTCCCTGTACTGTGCCAGTTGCAGGACTTCAACCCAAAGAGCACATTTCCCCTTTACATGGTGGTGAGTGTTCTGACACGGGGAAGCTGATTGTTGTGGTTAGGTTGGGTGTGAACCAGGCCTCTCTCCCTGATTTCAGATACATCATGAAGCCACCGTTATAAACCTCCTGGAAACCATCATGTTTCATAAGGTGCGTGTGATCAAGTAAACAGAAAATAAGACAATAACCCATAACCCATGCTTAATAACATATCCACCACACACACGTGGTATAGAGCCGTGTCTGATCAGATATATTTCTGGGTTGGGCAGGACTCGTGTGAAGCTGCTGATGACTCTGTACTTGACTTGGTGGATTACTGCCACCGCAAGCTCACACTGCTGGCCAGCAGAACCTCCAGGAACGGCCCCCCCACCCGGGACCACCACGCCACGGCTGGTTCATCCACCATGCAGGTGAGGGCAGCATGTCTTATAAAGGTGGGTGTCAGGCACGCCTTGGACAAGCTGTTGTATGCAGAATGAATCGACAAAGTTCTCCGGTCTTTTTGGGTGCTGAATGGAAGGTGTTGCACCCTTTCTAGGAGCTGCAGGTGCAGAACGCCGCTCTGGAGTTTGAGATCTCCCTCAAGGCTCTGTCGGTGCTGCGCTACATCACTGATCACACTGACAGGTGACTCTTTAACATCTTCTTTATGATAGCCGCAAGGGAGCAAAGACAGACAGGACGTGGAAGTGCAGCCGGAAAGACAGAAAATGATTGCATATCAGGCAAGGACAGGGCCAGACGTTTTGTTGAAGTGTCAGAGGAATACATGACTAACTGCAACCCTATCAACGTTGTGTTGAAACTCTCCAGCATCAGTGTGATCAACCGAATGCTCTGCGTCCATAACATGCCCTGTGTGTTGGTGCAGCTAACCGAGAGCTGCCCCTGGACTCGTTGCACAGCAGGTACTGCTCCTGCTGGTGGAGATAACACACATCTGGGATGATGATGACCGGAGAGCATTTATTCAGTATTCCTATGTTATTATTGATTATATATATCATTCATAGCTAGCTCATACACTATACAGTTGCAACTTTTCCATGTAACCATTCCTTCTTTTGACCAAAAAGCATACATAATTACATACATAATTGTCTTCTTTTAATTCATTATCTTAATACAACGTAACTAAAGGTGAGGTTGAAAAGTTCATAAATGGCACATGGCAGAAGATCCCACCAGAAGACCATCAAAAGATGAGTCAGCTGGATGGCCAGGTTTGGCTGTCTCTCTACAACCTGCTGCTCAAGGAGGACTGCCAACGCAAATATGACTTCAACAACTTCAACAAGAATCAGATCTTAAAGGTACTTTCTTTCCACCTTTTTGTAGTGATCTCTTAGCATTGTGGTGTGTGCAGGTTGTGAGCTGTTGTTTTTCACCCGCAGCGAGTTTCAAAGACTCGCTGTGCAGCTTCAGCGGAAGCGAAGCCTTGCCAAGTCATTGTCTCTCAGCATCCGCTATCACCGCCTCCCCTCCTGAAGCAGTCTGTTTGTTTGGACTGAGGAGCTTCCTTCAAGGATCAGTTTCCCTCTCCCGTCCTGTACATTTTACTGTACATTATACTGTATGTCACTCCTGCACATAACCACCACAATCACAATATATCCATGCAAAATGTATCTGCATATATAAAGTTTTATTCAGAAAGCAACAATAGCTTGCCTGCACACACACTGTGTCTTTTAAACTTGGTGCATGCAGCACTTCAATGTTTGGCTGCTCTGGCTGCTGTTGTCTGTGTTCTTTGGTTGCCCTTAGTCTCAAAGTGTCTGTTTAATGACCACATGTAGCTTCACCCTTGGGGTTATAAATGTCTGTGTGTCCCAGCTCAGAGGTTTCCTGACAGAGGTTTTGATCGACCAGCTGCCCAACCTGCTGTCCCTTCAGCGTTTCCTCGCCCACCTCTCTGTTATGGACCCCGCCCCTCCCAAGAAAGAACTCCTTCTGGAACAGGTACACCTCTAACCCACTCCCCAATCCTCAGGCTGTCCTGAACGACACATGCTGTTGTGCTGTATAAAACAGACCCTTACACACCTGTAGGTTCCTGAGATGTGGAACCACATTGTGCGCCAGAATGCGGGCAAATGGAAGGCCATTGCTAAGTATCAGGTGAAGGAGACGTTCAGCTGCTCTGAGACGGACCTGAGACAACAGGCACACAGGTAAATCCTCCCATGTGAGCCACCATCCAGGCCTTCTTCTGCTGTCTTATTCTTGCACTGAAAGAAGGGTTGCACTGAAAACATCGACACGGGTCTTTGTAGACATTCAAGGTATAAAAAGTAAAGAGATCTGCTGAAATACCTGTCCAGCGTCACACATAAGTTTGTAACTAAGTAGAGACAATATATATAATACTTACAATGGTGATCATTACATTAGGCTAGCGCAGACCTACAGCTTGGATGTGATGGAGAGTCTTCTTCCTGAGAAGCCCAGGTGTGGATGTTGTGGGGGGGAGGCATCTAAGAGATGCTCACGCTGTCAGGGACAATGGTACTGCAACAGGTAATGAATGCACTTCATCTGTACCTCTATGTTTTTACATAGTACAGTCTTGTGTTGCTGTCTTGCTATTTAAGACCATCTTTTTACAATACATTTGTCAAATGCATTTTCTTTCAAATGATTTTTTTCCAGGGAATGCCAGGTCAAGAACTGGTCCAAACATAAGACTGTATGCAAGCTGATGGCCCAGGCATCCGAGCAGATACAGAAGAACTTAAAGATCAACTCATGATGCAGAAAACGTTTGGATCGCATAGGAGATCAAATGGAAAGAAGTGTATTCTGTATTCTAAACTCAAGAGTTTGAATGTTTTGAGATTTTCTCCTAGCCTTGTTAAGTCGGCTTTATCGAGATGTTTTGAGAGATGTATTTATGAACGCACTTTTTTACGGCAAGCTACTATCTCTTGACTCAAAAAATAAAAGGCAAAAATGTATTCCAAATGTTTAAATCAAATGACTTCAGGGGCGTGTCATAGCAATGTATGTGTGCGGGGAAAGTTAGTTGTTGAAGGGCTGGGGACTTCGACGTGCACACCCACTCCCAGCCTCTCATCACCCTGAGCCATCCCGGATGTCAGTCGTGCGCTCTCATCTCACGTTTTGTTTTGTGAATTCTATTTAGTGTGGTGTTACTTGATTCAACGACGCGCATGGGGCCATTTGACTAGGCCTACGCCTTTATTTCATAACTTCGGGGGTTCCGTTATCTACCCGGAGAAAGAAAGGCTTCCAGAGATGAGGACCGTGATAGAGGCGACGCATCTCCTTTAGCTGCTGCCGACACCCCGCCGACCAACGGTTCGTTTGTTCAACGAGAGGAGGAATGCTTACGAAGCATTGTCACTGCTCCGGTTCGGTGAGCTGTTGGGTCTGGTTCGTGTTCAGATTTAGTCGCAGGCGTCTTCAATATCCACGTTCAAGCAAGCCTCCACGCGCCCTGCGTGCGTTCCGTTTCCCATCGTTTGTACTTTGATGTTTAGGGTCAAACTTATCGCGTACAGCCAACAAGTTGTTGGCATTTGGAAATGCTGTAGTCGGCTGAGAAATAGCTGATGGCAGCTTCCGTCCCGCGACATCACGCAACGGTGCACAATGTCGTGCGTAAATGTGCTCTGAAATGTTTAGATCAATAGTCGGCATCAGAAACAGGAAGGTTCAGTGCTTCGGACTATGGAAGTGAACATGACTTAAACATTAAAGATCAAAATGCATTGGGGCGATATGATTGAGCTCCGCGACATGCGGCCGGACACCGACCCGATAGAGCTTACCGGCCCGTGGGTTCCTCGCTCACCTTCTCGCCTGGAAAGGACAAATGCGCTGAGAATCAGCCCTGGAAAGGTGCCAGAAATACGTAGCCGAGTGGGCATTATTCGACCTCTTGGTGAATCCCCGGATCCTCGGCTGAAGGAGGAGATGGGTGAGGGCCACAACTTCCAACCTTGCAGTCACGCGCAGCCCACTTGGTGTGACCTTTGTGGAGATTTCATTTGGGGACTTTTCAAGCAAAGCCTACGCTGTGCCAGTAAGTATATGGAGTGTGTGTGTGTGTGTGTGTGTGTGTGTGTGTGTGTGTGTGTGTGTGTGTGTGTGTGTGTGTGTGTGTGTGTGACTGTGTGTGTGTGTGTGACTGTGTGTGTGGACACGGGGATGACTTATAAGGAGAAACATAATAAGATAAAAAGAAATGTGGAAATGTTTGGACCATTCCTCAGGTCGCAGAACGTTAGCAAAGAGAACTCAAACCCTCCTGCTTTAGAAGCTCTTTGGACTTACAGTTACAGAGCTTCCCTTTTGAGAGTTGCGTGGTTTGTGGTCGGGGGAACTTACAAGAAATGCCCACATGATGAACTTGTTTAACAATTAACCAGACAGTCAGTTAATTTAAAATAGGATATGGTTTATGAATTAAAACTTTAAAGGTGTTATGGTTTAGCCGTATATAACAATTTTAGTATTGCAAAGTACAATTAGGATGCTTCCCTCAAGATGAGTTTGAGAAGTCTGTAACTTCAGACCTGACGTGGTGACCAAGTGACATGGGGAGGTCATCGCCTCCACAAAGCTCCACAGTTACTCCAACATCTGCGAAGGGGACTTATAGAGTGATGAGAGGGATCATCTCTGCCCAAAGGTTCTGACCATTGGCCTTGGCACTCTTCCACAGACTGTAGGTTCACCTGTCATTACCGCTGCCGCACCCACATCCAGTTGGACTGCAGATGGGAGCAGGGGGCCACGCTCCGACCGCTGTCCGTGGTGGAACACACCATCGAGACGGACACCGACGTGGTGAGAACCCTCCAGGTGGATGTATTGGAGCCTTCAGGGAGAATGTGGATGACATGTAAACCAGCCATCTGTTGTTAGTGGAACCAACGCTCTGTGGAAAGGCTCCCATCTGTAGAAGCTCATTTAGATCTCCATCTCTTCCCTGATTAGTTTGTGAAATCCAAAAGGCCACCACCATGACATGTAGGGAGGGAGCAGAGAGGGACACTCACTTTTTTCTGTTGTTTCTCCTCAAAATATTGCTCTCTTCTGCCCTCTCTCTGCACAACTCTCAAATTTAAATCAAGAGGGTAACAAGTAAGATAATCTTTATCAATGTGTAAGTCCTTTAAAACAAGTGCAAATTATTTAGTAATATTGATAATTTCAAGCATTATCATGTTACTATTTCCCCTCACAAATGATGCTTCAAGGCATTTGCTCATGTCTAAGAAGGAAGCATGTGGTCACAGACCATTCTAGGAGGTTCTGCTGACATCCAGAGAAATATAAGTCATTGACACGATAAGTGTGTGTTAACTGTTATAGATGTGCACTGTTGTTAATTTGTTTTCCGCGCTGTGGATCATCAACCCTAAAGTCATGTTCTTTTGACCAAGCCTGAGGCCTGAGCATTAGCCAGCCCAGTGGTTGATGAGCACGCCCCCCCCCCCCCCCCCCCCACCGTGCACACGAGGCACTAGACAGAAAGTGGCCTCATAACTTTCACCAGTGCCCTAGTCAATCCCCTGGCTGTCTCCCCACAGTGGAATACATGCCATTACCCCCTAGAGGAACAACCAGAGAGTCTGTTTGTCGGTCACACAATCAGGCTGTATTGCCTAATGCCGTATTCCAGCTACAAGCAGATCAACCAGCATTGTCTCGCATTGCTTCATGGTTTAAATATGTTTGAATGTACCCATCTTATGGAGGCGTTATCAGACGCAGGGCAGACATGACTTGAATAAGAACATGGTTCTTCTTCGTTGTTCCTAAGTCATCAATCTGTTGTAAGTATGAAGCATATGCTTATATATCTGCATCATATTTCCGTTCTAATTTAGCATCTAATGCTTTCCAACTTGAAAAAGTTGGCCCATACTTCTCATATGTCACGCATCGACGTTGTTGGGTGTTATTTTGCTGCCTCACATGATGCTCTGTGTCGAGCTTGAGTTTTCTGTATTGTTGTCACACAGGAAGGACGTGGGGGTGGGGGTGAGGGTGAGGGTGGGGGTGCTGGTGGGGGGTGAGGTCATTAGGGAGTTGGTATTTCCCGTTGGCGGCGTCCAATCGCAGCGAGTTGCGCCGGTTTTTGTGTATTTCTAAAACTCAGCCCAACGGCGTGGGAGGGGCCACGGGGCGGCGGCACATCCTGTTCACACCGAGACTGAGCTGAGACGGGTTGGCACAGAGACGCCAATACGGTTTATGTAGGCTAGACAGTGTCATTTACCAAGCGAACGTTTAATCGCCGCTAAAGTCGTTAACTATCACTATCGTCCGCGAGGTTCCGTCGCTGCGCATTGTTGTTTCGGAAAAGTCCGCGCACCGGTTCGACTGTTTTTTTTTAGCGTCATCGGTACATTGCGTTTACGGTTCCGCGTTAGATCAGTTCTGCCCGTGGTTCGACTCATACGCCGACCTCAGTATGAAAGGCTCGGCTAGCGGCTCAGACAAGAGCCCGTCCATCGAGCTGACGTGGGGGAGCTCCGCCAGCAGCGGTTACTGCAGTGAGGAGGACTCTGAATCAGGGTTCGAGCAGTACTTCACAGCCCGAACGTCGCTAGGGCGCAAACCGCACATAGAGAAGAAGGAGGTGAGAATGGGTAGTTTTCGATTTGGTCTTGATGTAGTTGTCCAATTTTATTGTACAGATTAAAATAGTGACAGTTTACATGGATGTAAACTTTTGACAAGTGGACCTACTCTTGGAACAGAGAACGTTTATAAAGTTGTTTTACGTGTAATTATCAACCCACATAAAAAACACAATAGTAGGCTACGTGTCAGGAAATCAATAGTTTTATTCATATTCGTACAGGATGAAGCCTTTATGTGAAACTTTAACCAGCGGCGCATAGTCCACCATGTTTGGTGACGCACACAGGCTGCTCGGGTTTCTCCAGGCCTCCATGAGGTGATGAGTGGTGATGAGGAGGCCGACACATTCAAGGGTCGGGCAGAGTGATTCATTTAATGTCTGCAGAGGTGTTATTGGAAATCAACATCTTTAACTTTAATTCTTCATGAATAAGTTGGACCTGCTCTCCCATACAATCATTACAACTCTAAAAGGCCTTTTGGTTCATCGTGTAATGCGGCCAAATGTGTTTTTTTTTGGTAGGTCTAATGATGTTCACTTGGTATGGAGTAGCATAAAAATGTGGTTTGGCTAGCAGCTGGACATCAGTTGAACTTACATTTACATTTAGGGCATTCAGCAGACGCTTTTATCCAAAGCGACTTACAAAAAGTACATTTGTCGGAAGAAGTTGAAACTTTCTGTTAATACAGTAAGAAAGTCACCAGAACAAGTTTCAAGCATTTCAATTGCTAGGTGAACCATTGCTAGTACAGTACATACAACTAGCAATGGAGCTCCCTTTCATCAATTGCAGAAGTAGGCCTACTCATTTTCTTCCTCTTACAGATTGTTGATCTTTTCTCAACAATCATCCATTCTCTGATCCATTGGTCCATTGGCCACTTGATGTCATTTATAGAGGTAGGTTTGCACTGCCGTGAAGAAGGCAGCGGACGTGGCTTCAGAACAGAGGAATGGTCTTTCCCTCATGGTGGGGCCCCTGCTATTTTTACATTCATAGTGAAGGAATGTGGAGCAGAGCAGGTCCTTGACACAGCTGCAAGTTCCACATGATCACATGACCGCCCCCCAGCCACAGAAGGAGTGCCACGGGATTGGTCAGAGATGACGTCATTGTATTTGCTTTTGCTACGTTTACAGGAAGTATTGAGTCTGATGCAACTTCTGGTGATTTGGAAGAAAAAAACGGTGCATCCTCAAGTTGGGAGGAAATGTAAAACAAGAACAGCTTATTGTCAACAGAAATGACAGATTAAGCTTTGTTTTGTATATATTTGAAACAATCCTTATTGTGTACAGTGTACAAAGCAATACTTTACACTTAAACAGTGTATAACTTTGTACACAATAAGGATTAAACTAGATACCTGCTGCCTGTATTCTTGCAACCACGCAAGCAAATCATTCGACTCAATTCTTTGATTTGCATTTCATTTTTTATTTTGATTTGACTTAACAACTATGCACTATTGCTTGTAACAGTAGTTATAATATTCAGGTTTGTGAGGTTTCAGTCAGTGTTTGAACGAAATCCCAGCAAAATGTCAAATCTTTTCATCAGTTCACAGTAAGTAAACATCTCAAATGTCATTCTGTGTGAACTGTCAATGTGTTTAACCAAATTCGGTCCACACAATAGCACAGAGGCTGTGGACTGCCACCTGTTGGTGGTAGTCAATATCACAGCTTTATTCATTGATATTTACTCAAATACTGTCACACAAATAATACACCTGGCAAGTAAACACAATTGTCCCTTTGTAGGATGAACCGGTTGACTGGAAGAAACAGGAATGGTCGGTTCCCGAGATCCAGCATAAGGTGAAGGAGTACAATTCTCTGATCAACGGCAACCTGTTCATGAACATGGTGAGGAAGTCACCCATCCACACTTTGGAATGGACTCTTTGTTGGTCCTTATTTGTAACATGCTGCTCTTCCTCCTGTTGAAACAACAGAACCGGGACGGTTCCTACACCGGCTTTGTCAAGGTGCAGTTCAAGCTGGCGCGGCCCGTCTCTGTTCCCCCCCCAAAGAAGGGGCTCACAAGGCAGGAGGGTGGAGGGAAGAGGGCTGCAGGAGTGAAGCGCCGCACCTCCTTCTACCTGCCCAAGGACACGTCCAAGCACCTGCACATCAGCTCCCACACGCCTGCCCGTGAGGTCATTGGCGCTTTGCTGAAGAAGTTCACAGTGGTGGACAACCCTGCCAAGTTTGCTCTGTTTGAGCGCAGGGAGCGCCATGAGCAGGGTACGCATCCTGTGTCCTATTGTTGTCACCATCGGTGCGATAAACATCAGTACAGAGCAGCGCATGTGAAAACTCTGCCCCGCTACGCTCGGCCGTGGTTGTTACAATGAGGTTCTGTTTCTTTTTTGGGTGACTGCTGAAAATAGGAACCATTTGGGCTTTGCAGCTTAGCTCCTCCTCACACTACAGTATTTAATGAACTTAACAATCACCTCAGCATAGTAAGACCAGCGTTGTCTTCTGCAGTGTACCTCCGCAAGATATCTGATGACGAGCGTCCACTCCGCCTGCGTCTGGAGACGGGACCAGATGAGAAGCTGCTCAGCTTCGTGCTGAAGGAGAACGAGACCGGAGAGGTCAACGTGAGTAGGACTTCAGTGCTGGGGGTGGGGGGATGAGAGCGTTAAGAGTAAGAGCATTGCTAATGGAGCTCTGCACCCTCCCTGCAGTGGCATGCCTTCTCCATGCCGGAGCTGAAGAACTTCCTGCGCATCCTGCAGCGAGAGGAGGAGGAGCACGTGAAGCAGATCATGCAGCGCTACGCTGTGGCCAGGGTCAGGATGCAGGCGGTGCTGCCGGGTGGCTCCACCCCGGGGTGACGGAGGCACGCCGAGCCGCCGGGCGGAGGACCTTAGCCAACACATCCCTCTGTAAGAGGAGAATGAATGAGAGCGTGGAGGCCGCAAAAGTGAGAGCTGGCGCGTCTGTGCGTGTGAAATGCTGCGAGAGAAAGGAAAACGTGCCGTACACCTGGAGCGAGTCTGATGTGCCTGCGAGAATGAGAGATGAGAAAATATTGAAACTGACTGCATGGAGATTGGTTTTTAAACCAGTAATGTCTTCTGATATTGGGTGCTGTCAGATAATCCAACATACCTCGGCTGCATCCTATGAACTCTTTATAGGATGACACTGGTGGGATTTTATTGTAATTTAAATGGTAAAACTCCCTGTGATCCTTTGTTGATTAAATGCTGTAATCCCTTCAGTTGTGTAGTCTGCATCCAACATTGCATTCAGCCAGATGTATTTGTCAGATGTGGGCTAACTGCTGCTATTGAGAGCAGGATTCTTAATGAGTGGTTCTATCAAATGAGCTCAAACTATTTGGTAGATTTAGAACTCCAGAAGTGTTTCTGTGAAGGTACAGCTTTAGCCGAAAGGTCTTTGGATTGTCAACTGACCCAGGACAGTTTTTCATTATTTTCCTGCCCACCCTTGTGGATGAACCTTCTACTGTCCCTTAGTCCTTCAGTGAGTATGACTGACATGTGGACATTGGTATGAACATTGTTTTTGTGAGAAGTGTCAAATTGGCTTTGATTGACTGGAATATATCTGTTTGTTTTTATAAATGTTTGTCCGAAAACCGTTCATGTCAATCTGGTTTGTCAAAAGATGTTTAATTCTGTGAGCCTCCACATAAATATGTATAGATTAATTTAGTGATTCTCAACTGGTGGGTCACTCAACACTTTTACTGTAATTGCAAAGCATATGTCAAACGTTCATCTTCAGAAAGAAGCCCATGAATTATATAATGTTTCAAGATTAATTAATGTTTAAATGGCGCAGCCATCATTTTTTCAGCATTTAGATGGCTCAAGGTTCATGGTTGATTCCTGCAATATTGTTCTAAAACCTTTCCTTCCGGTTCCCTGAGACAGAGACAAGTTGAGAACCACTGCAAAGGTCATCTGTTTGCCACGTCATGGTAGGAGCTGTGGTAGGTAGTCTGCCTCCTGCAAGTCCAACAACGGCTCTCGCTCCTGTGTCACGTGACCCGCACTGCTGGGATAGCCAGTCCCCTTCAGAGCTCCTCCTCCTGAGTCACGTGACCCACTCTACTGGGATAGCCAGTCCTCGTCACCAGTGACCGGAGCCGTAGAGTCTTGTGCGCGTACAACCGTAGGCAATGTATTTTGACGCCGGGTAAAGCAGGTATGGGCTGTTCACACACAATAAGATAACGATTTTTAGCGAACATGTGCATTTGTGACGGACGTAGCTGTTAAGTCTCGTGTTATGACGTATGTGCGTGTCAGTGGTTTAGCTAGCTGTTGACAACGTGTAGCCTGCCCGGTGTCACAGGCTACCCCACGTCCCAAGTATGTCGGGTAAACGTGCACTGCTTTTCATTTACAGTCATCTTTCTAATTGAAATGGATATAGTGGAATGTACAGATAACGGAGGATCCGTATACTTGTTAACGTTGTTGTTAGCCACGGACAGCTAACGTGGCTACACGGTGTGATGGAGACAGCGCTAGTGTAGCGTCGAAGGCCTTCGCGTTAACGTTTCGGGTTAATAAACCCAACCACATTATTAACTTAACTCAACTAACAGGCACGTACTGTAATGAGCTCGGTGTCGCATATATCGCCGTGTATGTATAGGCTACCCAGCTAGAAATGAGGTCGTGTACACCTTGGAGTTCGCTTCCAGTCGCTGCGAGGCTAACTCGATAAGGGTTCGAGTGTTGTCCTCAGATTTAGCATAAGTCTGCTGGCTGCCAAGTCCCATTCTTATACGCAACCGCTGTCAATTCGTGTACATGTGTCCCTCCATTCCTCTCTAAAAAACAACATTTTATTCGGACCCCTAGGTTTAGTTATCAGTCCAAAGCGCCCTGTCTGTCCACCGCTCAGTCTGACCTGGAGACTATGAGTCCTCGATGAAGATGGGAGGAAGCACTTCCAAGGCCAAAGGCGTCTGGCCTTTCTCGGGCTCAGGAGTTGGAGGCGATTCAGCCAGTGATGCTAGCGCCCAGTCCGTGGCTCGACTCAAAGGCTCCAGAAGTGCCACACCTTTTGTTTTCACGAGAAGAAGGTGAGATGTTCGGTAAACTCGTCTTCAGTGATGTGAGGGGAACGCAGTGGGCATGGCTGCCCTGTGTGTCCTTTACCTTATAATGGCTGCAGTTGTTTCCTGGTTCTTAGCTCCTTGTACTACGATGAGGATGGGGATCTGGCACACGAGTTCTATGAAGAGACCGTTGTGACAAAAAATGGCAGAAGGAAGTCCAAGCTGAAGAGAATTCAGAAGAATCTCATTCCTCAGGTACGCTGATTAACCTCTATATCTTAAGAAAGCAAGATTTTGATTGTTTGATTTTCATGTGTTTTGCTTCAATCAATGTAATCCTTTGTTCTGTACTTGTTTCTTTAGGGAATTGTGAGACTGGACCACCCCTGTATTCATGTAGACTTCCCCATCATTCTCTGTGAAGTGTAAGGGGCAGCTGTTCCCACAGGGCAGCCTGCCCCCGGAGGCGCTGGTCGCTCTGCTGTAGGGAGCGTGGTCGCTGAAGGTGGGCTGTGTTCCTCAGACCCCAGCCCTGGCTCTCTGTGGAAGTTGGAGGAAGGCATAATGAGTATAAAAATCAGCTGACAACAATGTACGTGTAACCTATACACTGCAGAAATGTGAAGGTAGTTCAGCATGGTGACATTCTTGTTTTTACAAATCTGTTAACTTATGTATTTGTTTTTTTTAAATGACCCCACACTTTGGCAACCAGTATGCAAACATCGAGTAAAGATGTGCTTCACCTGTGATGCGTTTGCAACGTGACAATAGGGTAGATGTGAAAAGGCTTGAAGAGGCTTTAACCTGTGAAATGTAGCACAGGGTGATAGCATCTGTTATATGTACTTGTGTACATGTAGGTGTGTGTGAGCGAGGAGAAGGAGGGCAGGTTGAAGTAGGGTTAGCATCATGCATTGTGATCTTCATTGTACATAACGTCACATCCTTGTAATATAATGTCCCGTCTCGTCTGTTGTTGAGGCTCAGACCTGCACTAGTGATATGATGTAAATAATTTAGTTTGGAAGACTTGAATAAATGCTTTACTCGGATCATCATGTTGAGTTGATGTTTCTTCTCTTGACCACATTTTATGTTTTTGTCTTTATTTTTTCGATGCCGTCTATCAAGGCTCTCAAACCTTGATGCCCTTATGGCAGTTTTTCATCACGCTACATATTTCGATTCCTACATTAATCTTGTTCTGTCACTCATGTGCTGTTAACACGTTCAAATAGCCCTTTGTTTTTCATTGCATGTTCTGTACCACGGATGTACTTTGTATAATAGTATAAAGTTAGTATGATGTATAAACTTGGTATAATAGTATAAAGTTAGTATAATGTATAAACTTGGTATAATAGTATAAAGTTAGTATAATGTATAAACTTAGTATGATGTATAAACTTGGTATAATAGTATAAAGTTAGTATAATGTATAAACTTGGTATAATAGTATAAAGTTAGTATGATGTATTAACTTGGTATAATAGTATAAAGTTAGTATAATGTAGTATAAACTTAGTATAATGTAGTATGATACCATTGCTCTAGGTGGCGGTAGAGCTCTTTCTTCATAGCATGCTTTTCCCATTCATTATTTTATTCAGTCTGTATGTAATTTTGAAAGACTTATTATGACCTGACTTAATGACTTTATCATTATTACATGCAACACATTATTCTTTATGTTCCTAATGGTATGAGCAGACCTGTTGTGCAGCCATTCCTTCTCTGTGGAATTGGTTGGCTGGGTTTGGCATCAGATTCCTTTCATGTATCCCTCCCCTAATAGTTTTAATTGTTTAAAGAATAATTTTTGTAACAGAACTTCACATGTTTGATGGAAATGTTCATAAAACCCTCAGCGTGGTTAATTATGCCCCATGTATAATGTGGAGTTGTTAATGTGTTTGAGAAACCATGTGGAGTTAATAGAGTAACATGGTTGGCTTGGCACTATTGCTAAATAACTAGAAAGATAAATGACAATGAGCTTAATAATACTCCATACTATATGGTTCCCAGTTATGATTTTGCTGGTATGACTTAGGATTCAGTACCTTTATCTTAAATAGGTCAAAGGTATTTCACACTTCATCACAGGACCTGGCTGGAAGGATACATTTGGGGTTCCTGTCAGCTGAGTTTGCGTTGCCAAGCGAACACATTTACAGACTTGTGATATGACATCACAGGCCTCTGATGGTGGACGCTAAATGAAAGTGGAAGGCCACATGTTGGGGTTCCCGGCCATTGTCCGGGCTTCCTGACATCTTGGGTGTCAACAGGAAGTGAAGGCCAGGGGGAACTGGAGTGCTTCAAGGTTGTTCCTTTCCTGTCCCCTTTTAATTCCTACTTGCGCAACACATCCTAGATTCAACACAGGGGGAAAAGGGAGAGGGGCGGAAAAGCAGCCAGAGAGAAACTGATGACACAGAACAGTGAGTCAGCAGAGCAAGAGATCAGAGGAACAGCTGTGACCCCGGAAACAGAGCAGAGTACATGCAGCCCACCCCCCGTCACATGTCCCAGCAGAACATCCTTCAGTGGACATACATAGAAAGGATTTGACATACTTTTACATCATTCCCCTTCTTATCATTAATATTAATATATTATAGTATTTGATTTCTAACTTCCAAAGCATCAACGCTCACTGTGTCACTTTTGATAATAATGTTATGATTCTTTCCTTGCTTGTCACGTGCATGCCATTTAAGTTGAACATCAATATTAAAGAAATGATAGTATATAGGCAGTTAATGCCGCATTTTTTATGCATTTCAATAACGCCTTTATGCTCTATCTGGTTCCTTAAACAGCATGTGGTACTTTGTTACTTTATCGAGCCATTGCCAAAGGCCGTCATCACTTGCCCCATGCAGTGACATCTGCACGCCAGATGCCTTGTTGCCCTGTCCAGAGAGTAAAAGAAGATGAAGGTCCGATTTCTGAATCACCGAGCAATTTCTAATGCATTGAGAAATTACTCAAGTGGGGCTTCGCAAGTTTCAGACTCGATAGTCTAATTTATGATTCAGCAACTTTGTAAATCGAAAAACAATTAATAATGAATTACTTCAATAATATAGTGGTAATAGTTTAATAATAACAACATGGAATTTTAATAGCATACCGTAAGTACATTTCAAAGTTATTGCAAATGAATTGGCATTTGCATATATAACACTGGCCTTTACATCGTTCTTACTTAGTACTAGGCTGGAGATAACCTGTGAGTCTTAATATTGCCATAACATAACATATCTATTTCATGTTAGTGGCACACTTTTTCGGACTGTTTCATTTTGTTCCAACGAGATGCACTTCCTTTCAGAGACGTGCAACAAAAACCCCAACACGTTTTAAAAAGTAGTTACATTTTTCTTTTCTTTCTTGCACATTAAACGTGGCGTTGCGTTTAAAAAGCGTGCTACTTAAAAAAATTAAACACGCCTACTGAGCTAATGTTGAGTATTTTTCGCCGACCCCAACCCCCACCCCCATCCTTTCGCTGTGAATGGTTCATCCTGGAATAGTTTGCGACCCGGGAACATGAATGGCTCAACCACTGCGCTCCGCTGACAACACCACAGGGGGTGCAACGCTGTTGCGCACAGCGATCAAAAACTTTGGATAAACTCTCAGGTAACTTTGACTTTTGGAATGCGTCCTGACTCTAAAAGTAAAGGTAAGCACGTTAAAAAAAACACAGCGATGTTTTATTTAGAGATGCGTTCTTCATCCCCTACAACGAAGTCTTGAGAAATGAAGGGAGTTTCATGTACTATTGATTTCAGGCCATGGCACTTTGACTATCCCAGTTGGAGTGTCCTGGTCCATAAGGGTCACCCCCGTTATCCAGTCGTGCTTTAAAATCGTAGTCGCCATATTTTAAACATTGCATGATCATGTCTATGTGTTTAACTCTACATATACTATAACTTTCCTTCTCAATGTTTCACCCATGGGTATGTGTAGTCACGTTGTGCAGTCTTATCTTCATCCTATTGACATTTCGCTGCATAGCCATGCTCATTTTCTCTCTCTCCCATTTGCACCCTTCCCAAGGAGAGCTTAGAGTCACGGCAATCTCTGTGCATTCAGACTTGAAGACATGTTCCGGGCTCAGGCTGATTTAAAAACACTGCTACCGATTCTCCTACTGTTACACAGCCTCTGGGCTTTGGACCTCAAGCCCACGAGATGGCCACTCTTCTCCAAAAAACCAGTGCTTCTGGCCTGGAATGCCCCCACGGAGGATTGTGCCCCACGCCACGGCATTCATTTTGAGTTGGGTCAGTTCCAGATTGTGGCCTCACCCAATGAGGCCTTTGTCAAACAGAACTTAACCATCTTCTACAAAGACCGCCTTGGCTTGTACCCATACTACCAGCCAGATGGTACCGCAGTGAACGGTGGGCTGCCCCAGGTAGCCAGTCTCACGCAGCACCTGGAGAAGATGCCGGAAGGTGTGCAGAAATACATCCGGGAGAAGCAGGCGGCGGGCCTGGCGGTCATCGACTGGGAGGAGTGGCGGCCACTCTGGATACGGAACTGGGAGAACAAAGACGTGTACCGCAACCGCTCCCGCCAGCTGGTGGCCCAGAAGAACCCCACCTGGCCCCCGGACCGGGTGGGGAGGGTGGCCCAGCAGGAGTTTGAGATGTCGGCCCGCAACTTCATGCTGAAGACCCTGAAGCAGGCCAAGAACCTGAGGCCCAACCAGCTGTGGGGCTTCTACCTGTTCCCCGACTGCTACAACCACGACTACCGACGCACCGTGGAGAACTACACGGGCCGCTGCCCCGACGTGGAGGTGGCCCGCAACGAGCAGCTGAGGTGGCTGTGGACGGAGAGCACGGCCCTGTTCCCTTCCGTCTACATGAGCCCGCTGCTCAAGTCCTCCGCCTCCGGGCGCCAGTTTGTGCGGAACCGCGTGAAGGAGGGCATGCGGCTTGCGTCGTCCGGGGACGGCCCGGCCCGGCCGGTGTTTGTGTACGCACGGCCCACCTACGCCAGCTCCCTGGAGCTGCTGACTGAGGTGAGGAGACCCAGACCCGCTTGGCTTGTGTGTCTCTTTCACAGATTTAGGGCTTGCATTGTGCTGAGGAATTGTTATCTGGAACCACAGCCATTTCCTGTTCCATCCTGTAGCGTGGATGGAACAGGACAGGGTGGAACAGGAACAGGCTGCCATTTGAAGCAGAGGCGGCTGGCCGTTGGTCAAGCTACAACTCCCTTCTGCGTTTAGCAGATAAGAACGGGCAGCCTGGCGTTTTGTGTTATTTACAGATTGAGGTTCCTGTGTGTTGACAGGCCGATCTTGTGTCCACCATCGGGGAGAGCGTGGCGCTGGGAGCGGCTGGCATCATCCTCTGGGGAGAGGCCACGTATGCCAGCAGCAAAGTAAGCACCGCCACACTTTAGACACGGACAGCACTGGTCCCTTGGGGGTTACCCCTCCCCCTGCAGGGGTCGGTGTGCCGGTCACACTTCGGCCATCAAGTAGACGCGTAGGCAGCTCATTATCTGTAGACGCGTAGGCAGCTCATTATCTGTAGACGTGTAGGCAGCTCATTATCTGTAGAGGCGTAGGCAGCTCATTATCTGTAGCTGTGTAGGCAGCTCATTATCTGTAGACGCGTAGGCAGCTCATTATCTGTAGAGGCGTAGGCAGCTCATTATCTGTAGCTGTGTAGGCAGCTCATTATCTGTAGACGCGTATGCAGCTCATTATCTGTAGACGCGTAGGCAGCTCATTATCTGTAGAGGTGTAGGCAGCTCATTATCTGTAGACGCGTAGGCAGCTCATTATCTGTAGAGGCGTAGGCAGCTCATTATCTGTAGCTGTGTAGGCAGCTCATTATCTGTAGACGCGTAGGCAGCTCATTATCTGTAGCTGTGTAGGCAGCTCATTATCTGTAGACGTGTAGGCAGCTCATTATCTGTAGACGTGTAGGCAGCTCATTATCTGTAGAGGCGTAGGCAGCTCATTATCTGTAGCTGTGTAGGCAGCTCATTATCTGTAGCTGTGTAGGCAGCTCATTATCTGTAGCTGTGTAGGCAGCTCATTATCTGTAGAGGCGTAGGCAGCTCATTATCTGTAGCTGTGTAGGCAGCTCATTATCTGTAGAGGCGTAGGCAGCTCATTATCTGTAGCTGTGTAGGCAGCTCATTATCTGTAGAGGCGTAGGCAGCTCATTATCTGTAGCTGTGTAGGCAGCTCATTATCTGTAGATGCGTAGGCAGCTCATTATCTGTAGCTGTGTAGGCAGCTCATTATCTGTAGCTGTGTAGGCAGCTCATTATCTGTAGACGCATAGGCAGCTCATTATCTGTAGCTGTGTAGGCAGCTCATTATCTGTAGCTGTGTAGGCAGCTCATTATCTGTAGCTGTGTAGGCAGCTCATTATCTGTAGACGCGTAGGCAGCTCATTATCTGTAGCTGTGTAGGCAGCTCATTATCTGTAGACGCGTAGGTACGTTCACTTTGGGGGGCATTTGGGGTGGTGGTTTTAAAATGGCCTGACCACAAAGCGATTTCATACCATACATACCATACAATGTAAACATTGTCTTTACATTACAGCTATGGTCATCTGTAGAATGCCAGGACTCAATTTTAAGAAAACATGTAATTTCACAAAAGAGCTTTGTTGTTAGTTAGTTATTATTGTTGTTTTTTTTTAGAATCACATTTCCCAATTAAAGCCAAGCTTTAGATTCACCTATCATGTTGCCTGAACCATGGACTGCTGCACCCGCCCACATGGCCTAACATCCAATCCCATTCATCAGTGAGTTGGTCTTTAGTGGTGCCTTCCTTTTGTTCTGCAGTAAATCACATGTTCCCCTCCCGGCCAGGTCAGCTGCTCCACGCTGAGTGAGTATTTGCGTGGCGAGCTGGGAGCCTATTTGCACAACGTCTCCATGGCGGCGGAGCTATGCAGCCGGGCCCTGTGCGGCTCTCATGGCCGTTGCCAGCGGCGACAACCTGATGCGGACGTCTACCTTCACCTGGACCGCCGCTTGCACAACATCAGCTCACAGGGGGGGGGGGGGCGTGACGGCGGGGGAGGTGGGCGCCACGTTCCGGGCCGACTTTCAGTGCAGCTGTTACAGCGGTTACCACGGCGACGGGTGCGACCAGCAGAAGGGGGGGGGCCGGCGCTCGGCAGCGTCGGTGGCGGTGTGTGGGGGCGCCCTGCTTCTGGTCACGCTGCTCCTCTGCTAGCGGTCGCATGGCAGGGGCTTTTGTTTTGTTAGTGCCAAACGGTAGGTGTGCGTCATGACCTGCGCATGTTTGCTATGTAGTGAAGTGAGGGGCGGTGATGCATGATGGGACACCACTGGGCATGAGAGGAGTAGCTCTCTGTGCTTTGTGTTTTTCATGAGGAGGAGAGTTTGCTGGAAAGGATCTGTGTTTACATTTTGCTCTCCGTTTCTGCTGGCATCACAGGTGGATTAATCATGCTCTGTCATCCCCTGGATTTCTTCTTCCCAGGAGAAATGTTATGTGATTGGAGTCACTGATAGGCTAATGTGATTGTGATACGAACATATCTTTGTATTGTGCATCTGATCAGTAGGTTGATGTAAGAGTGTTGCACTTAGTTCTGGTTTCAGCACAATATGACTCAAGTGGACCTCATCCAAAGACTTCACTGGCATCTTATCTGTTTATGGAAGCCTATGCATTAATATTTATTTGAATGTATTTTCAGTATTTCTCATTAAATGTCCTCAATATTTTACAGAACATGACTACTACACACAAACATGTTATAACTTCCCAAATGTCTGACTTCTAGTTCAACAGCACTTTTATTGTAAATGCACAGGCTGTGATGTTCATATGTTCCTCCACCAGCTGAGATCACATGTAAAAAACCAGATGTTGGTTTAATCTCACTTTTATCATGTTTTGATAACGAAAATAAATATTTCGTTTTTACAGTTTTATCAGTTTTGTCTCGGATTTATGACCCGACTATTTTACAACAAACAATGGAATATGATATAAATAATGTCATATCCAAAAGCTATTTGAAGTTAATGTGGGCCAAATACTTGCCTGAGAGTCTTCGTGTGTTCTAGCTAGGCAAACTAGAACGTTCTTCATGAGTACGCTGTTATCTTGAAGGAAATCAAATGTTTGCGGACAGGGCAGTTGTAGTTCTGCAGTCCATACAGGACCAATATAGACTCTGACTAACACAGGACACTTTGAACGATACAATGCATTTGTTGAGCTGATGGCAGGGTAATTTGTTTTAATATTATGGAATCATAATATGTTACATCATGCAACATTTAAATTTGGCCCACAGCCCTTCTCAAGTGTCATTTGGACTGCGACCCTCCAGAGAAACGGGGTCCTCGTTGACCTCTTTTATTAGGGACCGAGCCTGTGAAACAGGACGAGGTCCCTTTTGAAATTGGTCCGTTTATTATTATTATTATTATTATTATTATTATTATTATTATTGTTATTGTTATTGTTATTATTATTATTATTATTATTATTATTATTATTATTATTTCTAGGAACTTTGAGGTTGATTTGCACTATCTGAACACATACGAAAACTCATTTTTTTTTGCCAACGTTTTCAGGCCTGGTGAAAATTGATATGTTTTATTTTATTATTTATCTTTTATTTATAATTTACATTTACAACGACGGAATGTGTCAGCCAGCAGACTAGTGAAGGCTGAAGTTTGAGCGCCCGACGGGGGAGTTTTGCATGCAACAATCCATACTCCCCTCTGGTAATTACAGGGTTCGGTTAAACCAGAGTTATTTTCAACTACTTTTAAAGAGTTGAGAGAGACTTTAACATGTATTTACATTTTCGATGTTGATTGGTTGTGACTTGCATGACGTACATGCGTCAATTACCATAGGCTGCAATAAAGACACGCAAAAGATGAGATAAGATTAGTTTCAAATGTATTGTCATTGAGCAGAGTAAGAATACAGAGACGACGAATAACCAGAAGTGCAAAGGAGCGCTTAAGGTGCAGTATGTCCATGAGTAGTGCAATATGAGTGGAAGTCAAAGTTTATGATGCTGTCAAAAGGTGTTTGTAGAGACACACGTTTTAAAGAGGAAGTGATGGAGAGATGAAACCTCCGAGGTCTGCAGTACCCCACAGTACCACGTCAGCTGGGTCCGAGGGGGTTCATACTAATGATGATGGGGATGTGAGTGAAGAACGTGGTGAGCTGCTGGTGGGTTTGAGTTGGGTCCCACATGCAGATGTTCACGGTAATGAGAGGGTTGGTGCGGTGGGTTTAGAGCGCTGACATATGGATGTTGAAATACAACGGATCGCAGGGAGATGAACCCCACGATCAGAAATGGATAACTGGCCGGGAAGTACCAAGGTGAGACTTTGTTCGATATCGATCCGGACGCACGGGAGTAAAGGCATCATTTCGCTAGCGAGGCAAGATTCTGCATACATTCATATTTAGCAGATGCTTTTCTCCAAAGCGACTTACAATAAGTACATTCGTCAGAGTGGAGTGGTTGGTCGGGGTAATCACAGAACATGTATTAATGCACTGTAAATATTATGGTGGGACATACAGCATATGTGAGTTAAAGATGCAGGAGAGGATAATGGAGGGGAATGTAAGGGCAGACTCGGGGCTTCTTAAAGTTTCCCAGAGATGCTTCTCCAGGCCAGTAGGTGGTGGTGTACGCACCTCCAGACTGGGTGTCGTCCTCAATAACAGAGGAAGAGGAAAAGGAGAAGAAGACTATTTTCATTGATCACAAGACTCTGATGACTAAATCAAAACATGCAGCAAACCAAAATCATCTGCTGCGAGTGATTGGTGATAAAGGTACGTTCTGTATCCTTCTAACATGTATTCTGTGATTAGCATGATGGTGATAATGTGTTGTGGATGTGCTGGGTTAAGTTGACATACTTTATTTTGTTAAGTTGATAAGTTTTTCATAAGATTACCGATTAACTTGACGAACACAGCAGCATAATACAGCCTCAACCACATTGATGCTGTTGAGATTATTGGTCATGTAGGCCTAACAATGCACACACAGTCCTGCTTTTCAGTGTTATGAATCCTCAGTTCTGCCCCAGTAGGACCGAAGGTTTTCAAGATGCCACCCTCTGCACAGAGGGAGGCTGATGACGCTTACTGCCCCCACTGTTGCAAACAATTACAGAATTACTTTTAAGAACAATAAGGTGTTATGTAACTGCCCCCAGCCTGGAGCCCCCTTTATTTATTCATTGAATATGATCTGTGACAGCCTCTGCCACAATAAGTAGTCATTTGGGTTCTGTCTCAGAATCAGGTAGAGTGTAATTTAGTCGTGGGATACACACTTTTATTTACACGCTGCCAGCCTCACGCTACAATGCATTTTTCCTTCGCAAAAATGTCTTCTGAAAAGCTCTTGTGAATAGCAGGGCTGGCCAGCTGCTGGCAGCCTGTTGGAGACGTTTAGCCCTCGAGGGCATCCATGGTTCCTCATTCAGCTCCACCACAATGCAGGAGGTTCCTCTTCTGCTCTCATGAAGGCCCACCTGCACATGGACCATATTTGTGTCCATGGATTTAAACCCATTTGTTTTTCACCTTAGTGGACTGAATGGGTTGTTTGATAACTGCATCAAAGTCAGTGTGCGATCAGATAATACATGTTTGATTTCTGTGCTCGTTCTATTTCAACGTTACCCGCTCCGCCCTGCATGAGGAACTCCAGCAGGCGAGGGTTCGATACACAAGAGGGCTGTTGTGTTGGCCGCTGTGACCGCAGACAGGCACATAGACGGCGCATTGTCCTATTGGGCCCCGCGCCATGATACCTCAACGCCAGCGCCATGTTTGAGAGGCCCAGACAACGAGTAAACAAAAGCACAATGACGTACGCGCTTCTGATTCTGTGCTACTTTTATATTCCTTTGAAACCATCGTAGTTATTGTTTGAATGAATACAATATTTATTGTGTTATTTTACTCATTTAGATCAGGAATCCTTGAATAAATAAGACTCATTAAAATGCCAACATGACAGGGCTTTCTATCCATAGAAACTGCTCAGCCCCATGTTAGGCTGCTGACACACTTCTGACCAAGCCTAAGTGTGCTGTGTCCTGTGTGCAGACCAGCTGTGTCCTGTGTGCAGACCTGCTGTGTCCTGTGTGCAGACCAGCTGTGTCCTGTGTGCAGACCTGCTGTGTCCTGTGTGCAGACCTGCTGTGTCCTGTGTGCAGACCTGCTGTGTCCTGTGTGCAGACCAGCTGTGTCCTGTGTGCAGACCTGCTGTGTCCTGTGTGCAGACCAGCTGTGTCCTGTGTGCAGACCTGCTGTCTCCTGTGTGCAGACCTGCTGTGTCCTGTGTGCAGACCTGCTGTGTCCTGTGTGCAGACCTGCTGCATCATTACGTGGCCAAAGCGCATGATAGTGGAAGTCTCCATCTGGGGCAGAGCGTCTTACTACTGTGAAGACGGCTGCAGAAAAGAAAGAAAAGAAAGTTGCACGGTCATCCCCAGCGCTGTTTGTCAATATTGCGTCTTGCTGTCACAGTTTTTGTCCGCACGATCGCCCCCAAGGTTCTTGCCAGTATTGCATCTTGCCGACGCGTTGTGTTCGCTTGCGACGACGCGTGTGATGCACCAAACGGTCGCAGATTACGCACAGCAGCCATGATCCGTACACGATGCATGGCTGCAGCAAGTCACTTCCAGCCCTAACCGCTCTTATCATGGCCGCCACTCGGAAGCCTCTGGTTCATTTCAGTCAGGAATCTTCCTGGGTAAGAAAGACCATCTGACCGCCGGCCCTCAAATGAATCAATGACGCATATTGAGAAAGTAAAACCTGGAATGTATTTGACATCAACATCAGACGTTTTTTCAGTGTCTAAGCCTGTATTTATTCATTTTAAGTAACACAATGTCCTCAATGTAATAGTTAAATATTCAATCATTTGTGGCAAATTAACACAGTGGGGGCAATTAAACCAAGGCAAGCCTCTGGGCGTTGTGTTTTCCAGCCCGTGTTGGTGAAAGCCTTCCTGGTCCAGGGATGCTCTCCTCCATTCCTCTACTTCTTCTGCATGCCGTCGTGCTCCGCCTCTCGGTTGGGCAGCAGCATGCGGCGCCTCCTGTTTCCCGAGTCCCCTTCGCCGTCGTCTGGAACGCTCCCACGGCCGACTGCCAGTCACGGTTCGGCGTGGAGCTGGACCTGGGCGTGTTCCACATCGTCAGGAACCAGAAGCAAAGCTTCATGGGAGAAAACATAACCATATTCTACTCCGGTAAACTCGGGCGCTATCCCAGCTACAACCAGGGGGTGGCAATCAATGGCGGGGTGCCCCAGAACGGCAGTCTGGGGGAGCACCTCAGTGCAGCCGCCCAAGACATCAGCGGAGACATCCCCGACCGGGGCTTCACTGGCCTGGCTGTAGTGGACTGGGAGAGCTGGAGACCTGTGTGGAAGAGGAACTGGAACACCATGGAGATCTACTGGGAGGCCTCCAGGGCACTGGTGCGGTCCAAACACCCTGACTGGAGCCCTGCTCAGATAGAGGCGCTGGCTGTCAAAGAGTTTGAGGCGGGCGCTCGAGGCTTCATGGAGGAGACGTTGAGGATGGCTGAGAAGCAGCGCCCAGGGGGGTTCTGGGGATACTACGGCTTCCCCGGCTGTTACAACTACTACAGCGCCAAAGTGGCCAACTACACGGGCGCCTGCCCGCCCGTGGAGAGCCAGAGGAACGACCAGCTGTCCTGGCTGTGGAACGTCTCCACCGCCCTGTACCCTGAGATCTACCTGGACTACGGCCTGCGGGGGCTCCACAAAGAGGTCCTCCTGTACAGTCACCACCGCATCCTGGAGGCCATGAGGGTGGGGGCCTGGAGAGGGCCCTCCATGGCCCCTGTGGTCCCGTACGCCCGCATCGTCTACACGTACTCGCTGGATTTCCTCTCTCAGGCAAGGCTGTGGTGTTGGGGTTCTGATATGCGGGTCATGTGAATGTGGGACAGTAAGGGGCAGTGTTGGGTGCAGTCCTCATGGTGTTGTTGGGCTTGCAGGAACACCTGGTGTACACCATCGGGGAGAGTGCTGCCATGGGTGCTGCAGGAGTCGTCCTCTGGGGAGATAATCTGTTTGCCAAATCAAAGGTATGGCCCTAAGCCTCACCCTCACCCTACGCTAACCCTCACCCTCACCCTCATCCTCACCCTAACCCTCACCCTCACCCTCATCCTCACCCTAACACGAACCCTCACCCTCATCCTCACCCTAACCCTCACCCTCACCCTCATCCTCACCCTAACCCTCACCCTCACCCTCACCCTACGCTAACCCTCACCCTCACCCTCATCCTCACCCTAACACGAACCCTCACCCTCATCCTCACCCTAACACGAACCCTCACCCTCATCCTCACCCTAACACGAACCCTCACCCTCATCCTCACCCTAACCCTCACCCTCACCCTCATCCTCACCCTAACCCTCACCCTCACCCTCACCCTCATCCTCACCCTAACCCTCACCCTCACCCTCACCCTCATCCTCACCCTCACCCTCACCCTAACCCTCACCCTCACCCTCATCCTCACCCTAACACGAACCCTCACCCTCATCCTCACCCTAACCCTCACCCTCACCCTCATCCTCACCCTAACCCTCACCCTCACCCTCACCCTCATCCTCACCCTAACCCTCACCCTCACCCTCACCCTCATCCTCACCCTCACCCTCACCCTCACCCTCATCCTCACCCTCACCCTCACCCTCATCCTCACCCTAACCCTCACCCTCACCCTCATCCTCACCCTAACCCTCACCCTCACCCTCATCCTCACCCTAACCCTCACCCTCACCCTCACCCTAACCCTCACCCTCACCCTCATCCTCACCCTAACACGAACCCTCACCCTCATCCTCACCCTAACCCTCACCCTCACCCTCATCCTCACCCTAACCCTCACCCTCACCCTCATCCTCACCCTAACCCTCACCCTCACCCTCACCCTCATCCTCACCCTCACCCTCACCCTCACCCTCACCCTCATCCTCACCCTCACCCTCACCCTAACCCTCATCCTCACCCTCACCCTCACCCTCACCCTAACCCTCACCCTCATCCTCACCCTCACCCTACGCTAACCCTCACCCTCACCCTCACCCTCACCCTCATCCTCACCCTAACCCTCACCCTCATCCTCACCCTCACCCTCATCCTCACCCTCACCCTCACCCTCACCCTAACCCTCACCCTCATCCTCACCCTCACCCTCACCCTCACCCTCACCCTCACCCTAACACGAACCCGAACCCGTGGGTGCTGCAGGAGACGTCCTCTGGGGAGATAACCTGTTTGCCAAATCGACGGTATGGCCCTCACCCTCACACTCAACCTTAGCCTCACCCTCACCCTCACCCTCATCCTCATTCTCACCCTAACCCAAGCTCCTCTTGGTTTACCGCCGTCTGTCAGAAACGGATTGTCTGCTGTCCTTTTGATGGACCAATTGTTTTGATTGATCCGCTTTCTTTTTTTGTATTGATCCATTGGTCCATTTTCTTAGGAGACCTGTGAAATGATTAAAGCCTACATCGATGTCACCCTGGGCCATTACCTGGTCAACGTCACATCTGCAGCCACTCTGTGTAGCCGAGCGGTGTGTTCCTCCAGGGGCAGATGCCAGAGGAGAGAGCCCACCTCCCAGGCATACCTCCACCTCGACCCCACCTTCTGGAAGGTGGTGTCAGAGGACAAGGCGGGCGGAGGGAAGAGGTACAGAGTGCTTGAACAGCCGGGCTCCAGACGGGCCCTGAACATGGAGTCCCAGTTTAAATGTGTGTGCTACTCTGGGTGGGCTGGGGAGAGTTGCTCCAGAACACTAAAGCTCTGAGAGTCCCTGGGTAAACTCAGGTTCTTTTGCACAATCCTGCAAATTGTTGGTGGTTGTTTTTTATTGACTGTTCTAGCAGAGGAGGGGCTTTTCTAGACTAGGTTTGTTACATTAACTCCTGCCGGCCTATCTGCCATTATTCACTAAGTATATGTCAAAATCAATAGCCAAGTCTTGTTGCAGTCAGCATTACTTTCTAGATTAAACTACAACTTGCTTGTTTCTTTAAATGTTTTATGTTTTTTAAGTGTGTAAGTAAAATGTTACATTTTGTACAGCTCCAAATAACAGGCATGACGATTGCTTGGTCTGTGTTTTTGTAAATGACCAAATTTCTGCCTATTTGACTTCAGTAAATTTTTATTCTTAACCCAGGAGTATGTCATTATTATACCCAGCACAAATACCTGTGACCAGTAGGTGGTAGTCTAGAAGTGTTGGAACCTATGCTCATACGGCTATTTGTGTTATTGTTTCATATATGTGACCGTGTCTTTCATTGGTTTCCCTGTAACTTGATTTGTTAATGTGAATGTGTGAAGTAATGTGAATAATTAATGAATTAATTGGTTATTGGGTGTGTGAGGGTTAATTAGTGAATTGGCTATTGGTTGTGTGACGTGTTGATTGCTGGTGTACCGAGACCAGTGTGGAAAGAGCAGCAGTCACCTCCAGCCCGGCATCGCACCTTATTGTAGCTTTCTGCTATGATGGAGTTGATGCGTTGTGTACATTGTGGATCTCAGAAGCTGCAGGTAAGTGGACACTTGCTACAGCCGACAGATCACACTGAGATACACCATCACACACTGAGGCGTGTGTGATGGTGTATTCTTATTCAAATACATTTCAAATACATTTCACCACCATGAGCTTTCACTGGAGCCTTTTATATTGGGACATTTATTTGCGCAACCTGTTCAACTTTACTTGGATTGATGAAACTAGTCCCCCCCCCCCCCCCCCCCCCCCCCCCAACCACCAGAGAAAAGACATGAAAGAAAATGAGAAAGATGACCTTGAATGATTTAAGGTGCGTGTCACATGTTATCTGAGATCTACTGCCACACCAAAATGGTGGATAGTTGATAGAATGGCCTTTTCCTTCGCCCCTGAAGAGAATTGGACTGGAATAACAGGCTTCCAGAAGGCCTACTGTCTTCTGCTTCCATTTTATCACCGTTTGTTGATTGCAAGGAAATGAGAAACAGATTGGAGCTTTCTGAAAACCGCGCTAGATATCTGAGCTCTACTCTTTCTGTAGACATGGTTGCTCTGCGAATGAGACAAACCGTCCAATTCAGTGTGTTCCAGACACAATGTGTGTCTAGTATGTGTAATTGCTTTATAATGACGGCAAGAGGAGACAGTACGGTGAGAAGTAGTTTTGTGTTTAATGATGTGGAACTGTGTTTCAGAGTAATGGCTGCCTTTCGTTGCTGACTGACGTTTGCCATGGCTCTTCGCTGCCATCATTGGGCTGTTTTCTTTACTTCGGAAGCGGAAAATCATAAATTCCCACTGTCCACAGCTGGGGGGGGGGGGTATTTATGTTATGTTCCTTTTAAAAGGCATGAAATAGAGTGGGATAGAATGTAATGGAAGGAGATCCAGAGGCCTCAGGTGTTCCAGTGAAACAGGCAGGTTATTAGCGTGTGTGTGTGTGTGTGTGTGTGTGTGTGTGTGTGTGTGTGTGTGTGTGTGTGTGTGTGTGTGTGTGTGTTTGGGGGGGGGGGGGGCAGCGCTTCTGGCTGTGAAATAACACTCCACCTAAAACTGCACATGATCAACGAAGGCCATCGTACGCCATCTTGTGGAGCGATCAGAGCCACTGAGCGATTGACCAGCTCTGACCTTCACACGTGAAACTCGGACCACCGCTGCTCTTATTTGGCCGCTGAGTAAAAGCCCATAAAACCCCCCCCTTCCTGCTTTTCCCGTGACCTATGAACTCCAGAATCCTTTCATCTGCGACGTGTTTCCGCGGTGCCCTGTGGTGGGCAGCACCACCCGACCCCCACCGCCGGCTTGAAGCCCTTGTTTGTCTGCGTCCTTCAAAGGGAGTCAAGGGCCGGCTTGGCTGTTTCATGGAGTGACCGGCTCTCGTGGCGTTAGCGGCGCTACCGTAGACCGGCTCTCCTGTCATTAGCGGCGCTAGCGTAGACCGGCTCTCCTGACGTTAGCGCTGCTAGCTTAGAGTGACTCTCCTGGCGTTAGCAGCACTAGTGTAGACCGGCTCTCCTGGCGTTAGCAGCACTAGCGTAGACCGGCTCTCCTGGCGTTAGCGGCGCTAGCGTAGACCGGCTCTCCTGGCATTGGCGGCGCTAGCGTAGAATGGCTCTCCTGACGTTAGCGCTGCTAGCGTAGACCGGCTCTCCTGGCGTTAGCAGCACTAGCGTAGACGGCTCTCCTGGCGTTGGCACCGATAGCGTAGACCGGCTCTCCTGGCGTTAGCGGCGCTAGCGTAGACCGGCTCTCCTGGCGTTAGCGCCAATAGTGTAGACTGGCTCTCCTGGCGTTGGCACCGATAGCGTAGACCGGCTCTCCTGGCGTTAGCGGCGCTAGCATAGACCGGCTCTCCTGGCGTAAGCGCCGATAGTGTAGACCGGCTCTCCTGGCGTTAGTGCTGATAGTGTAGACCGGCTCTACTGGCGTTAGCGCCGATAGCGTAGACCGGCTCTCCTGGCGTTAGCGCTGCTAGTGTAGACTGGCACTCCTGGCGTTAGCAGCACTAGCGTAGACCGTGTATTCTGGGTGTGTTGGCGCCCCTCATATCGCCCCCCTCATCATACCTCATATTGACTGGCGTGGCCTGTGTCTACATGGATACACGTGGATACAGAGCTACACCATATCTGTCGCCATGCGGCCTGGGTTTGTGGGGAACCCGTCATCTGGGAGAGTTAGCCATGCTAAGTGGTTTCTAACTGACGCCCTTTCTGAGGGTGTGTCCACAAACGGCGATGAGTGAAATTAAATCAGCAGCGAGAGGCAGAGACAGGAGGGAGAAAAACAACCTGCTCTTTTGTTCTCCAGACTTGTGACAAAGGTCGCAAGATGAGCCTCTGATTGTGCTCTGCCCTAAAAGAGGCTGTCTCCTCTAAAAGAAGCTGTGTCTCCCCTAAAAGAGGCTGTCTCCCCTAAAAGAGGCAGTGTCTCCCCTAAAAGAGGCAGTCTCCCATAAAAGAGGCAGTGTCTCCACTAAAAGAGGCAGTGTCTCCCCTCAAAGAGGCAGTGTCTCCCCTAAAAGAGGCTGTGTCTCCCCTAAAAGAGGCCATGTCTTCCCTAAAAGAGGCCGTGTCTCAGACAGACAGACAGACAGACACAGACAGAAATACTTTAAAGGTCCCATTATGCAAAATGCACTTTAGAGCGGTTTTCTATCAATAATATGCATCCCCGGCCTGTCTACAATCCCTCCTGATATGAAAAAAGTTCATCCTCTCGTTTTTTTGCTTTCTTAGTCTTTAGAAAATGTGCGCTAAAACGGGCCGTTTGAGAAATGGTCTGCAAATGACGTCAGCAACAGACTCGGCCGCTCCCCTCAGGCTGGTGGCAACGCCTCCGGTGAAGGTTTGCCACGCCCCTAACAAAGTTTCTAAACACCGCCATTAATCTGCTCGCTAGCGTTGCTCCGGTTGGCACAATGGCGAAGGTACGAGCTGGAAGAAGTGGTTGCTCTGTTGTTGGCTGCAAAATGAGCACACAACTCTTTATAAACCTCCCTCTTCGGAGGTTCTGAGGACTCAATGGGTGAATTTCATTTTTGATGGTGATGTCCCTACAGCAGTTCCCAAAGTGCTGTATGTGTGTGCTAACCATTTCACGTCGGACTGCTTCATCAACGAGGGACAGTATAAAACTGGATTTGCTAAATCCCTGCGGATTAAAAATGGATCTGTACCAACTGTCCGCGATCCAACTACGAACGTGGAAGCTGTAAGTTTGAACATTTTATTCTGATTTTCTGTTTAGCCGGCTTGGCGGCCCCTGTTAACATGGCAGCTAGCATAAAGTACTGTTGGGCCGCGACATAGTCTGCTTATACTAAAGTTACGTTAAAACTAGGGCCGGGACTTTAACGCGTTCATTAAGATGAATGAATGACACAAAAATAACGCATTTTAATCGCCCTTATTTTTGCACCAGGGAACGTTTATCACCGGGTGAGTTTCAGGTTCACCCATTATACTGGAGCAGTGATCGCTGCCTGAGGCGTTTTGAACGCAGCTCAAACCGACTGGTGCCTCTGCACGGCGACCAAGCTTTGATAAACACGCACCGGTTTACAGTATCGTCCCGCATTTTAGCGGTCGTGGCCACGAGTGGCCGTGGAGCTGAGAACAGCAGAGTTTCCTCTGCTGCAGCAGAATAGCGGACATGTCGTAGCTACAGACATGTCACTGTCTCGGGTGCATTTTGTTATTATAGGACTTCAACCTCAGAACTCTCTGTCATCAGACTGTCCTGGCCTGTGCATACAAACAAACTATGTTTTGTTGCTTACCTTATGTATTCAGTCATTATTCAATGGTATATTAAAATGCATGTGAAAAAAATGTTTCTCACTGTTCTCAGATACATAGTGGGGGGAGGGATGATTACATTTGTTCTGAGAAGATGTTTTTTTCTAACCCCTGTGTGCTTGTTATAGACCAGCTCATCAAAAACATCAACGGCACAGATTCCTGCATCAAGAGATGTTGCATGCCAGACAGAGATGGAAACACGTTGTGTAGGCACACAGCTGTCCTTCAAGACTCTACGGGCTTCTTACAGGAGTGCAGGTAAACAGCCAGCTTCATTAGGCTGCATTTACTTGGGAAGAAGTTAGTAAGGAGTTACATGTTATCATAAATATAATAAAGTTTCTGACATTTTAGATTTTTTTCTTTTGTTATTACAGACTACTTGGCGGCAATGTACTACAACGAAAACGCCAACCGACCACAAGCAAAGACGGACCAAGGTGTACCCCTCTTCAAGGTGAACTTCCCGAAGGCATTGAAGGGAGAGTGTAGAGCAAAACCCCTAAAGACAGAGCCAACATACAGTAAAGAGTTTACTTTTTATTTTTTTATACCAAAACTAAAGGATTTTTTTTTTACTTGTTGCACTTACAATCTATAAACATTTCAACAATAAATAACTGTATAAAGTAATACACACACACACACACACACACACACACAAACCTTATGAAAAATAATAAATTAGATAAAGTGTCAGGAGGTAATGAGCAAAACACTTTCAGTCTCTGAAAAAAGTAAACAATGTCTGTGCATTTCTTGTATAAAACAGGGTATGTAGTGGACATGATGGACCTCATCTTCGAGAAGGTTTTTATGGACCCGGCACCCTACACTGATGCAGTCCTGGCAATCCCTGTTCCTGAAGACCTTGCTGCACAGTTTGAGCGGCCAGACAAGGAGGAGGTCATTGCGGGTTATGTGTCCCGCTTCAATCAAGCAGCTGTTTGAATCCCACGTAGTGACCTGTGGCATCAGGAAACTCCGTTTGGATTCTAAGGACCACACAAGCTGGGATGACGACCCGGATTCTGCGTCCCAGCAAGCCCCAACACCAGCTCACAAAAGAGCGATATGCAAGGTACCTGTAACGACTTCAAGCAATTGGACAAGATATAGCAATTACTTTTTTGTTTTGTATCCCATTTTATTTTTATGGATTGCCTGCTAAAACATATGGCTACTAAGAGCACTATCCCTCCTCTCGTCTCCTCCCCTCTACTACTACCACTAAACTATTTTCACACACTCTCTGTGTTTCTACAGATTCTCCATCCCTGAGTCTACACCTGCGTGGTACCCGTCAACCTGCTCTAACACCGGCCTGCCATCCATCCCATCTGGCTGACATGTTTCCTCCTGCCCCTACTCCCACCAGAAGCTTCGTTGCGTTGAACATTTAATGTGTTTATGTGGAGTTGTACATTTTTTTCTTGTCTATACACATCTATTATATATATCTATTATTTTGTTATGCTACTTTGTTTTGATTAGCACAGTTATAACTTATTTGTTAGTAATGCAATGTCAATAAATGTTTAAAAAGTGTCTACAAAATTTGGCTTGCATTCTGGAGCGAGTATACATTGAGGCATACAGGCTCCAATCCAGGATGGTCCACCATGCATTTCTGGTTCCCCTCAACCTCCTGCAGCCGTCTGGTAACCTGCAAACAAGGTACTGCAAACAATAAATGCCATTGTGTTTCATAAGTATGAAATAAACCATAATCAAGACAAACTAGTTTTCACTTTGAATATGTAGATACTACCTGTGCTATCTCAAGACAGCAGACATTTTCCTGATCTGTGGGAATGGTGTTGCAGTTTCCACACAAACACCTGTCAAAAGACAATTAGTTAGAATGCAAGTACACAAGCATAGTTGGATAAGAAGTAAGATTTTCCTAACCATGTCAAGTGCATAAAACTTGTGACATTTGAATAATGTTGAGATGGAAAACTGGCATTTTAATCAACATTACACTGCCTCGATTTTCTGCCAGAATGACACATTACTGATATAGACAGACATATTTATGCTGAAATACGAAAGTAAATCCTAAAGACCTAGAACAACAAACGTCAGGGTGCTGTTACGATGAAACACCTCTGCTAAAACAATCACAAACTTTGCAAAATATAGAATTTAGGTTAGGCCTACTATGCAAGCATCGTTTGATAGCCTACTAGTTTCTACATTATACATTTATCCGTAGATAGCAAGAATACAGTCAAGAGAGATAAGTATAATGTTACTACACTATTTACAAAATTGCTCATTCACCAAAAAAGCTCGAAGTAACAAAGATACAGCGAAGACGTAACCGTTAGCAGGAGCTAACATGTAAGTAACAGTGTAATAACACACAGAACGTAAAAAAAATAAATATATAAAGTCGCATGATATATGTAACTTACCATTCAGAAACCTCCTGCGGCAGCCGCAGAGTAATAATTTCAGCCGGCGTCTCTCCCTCTGGGTCAGATTCAGGCTCAAACTGGTAGGGTTGAACTAGAGTCCTTTAGAGAGACTAGAGTCTCTCTATAGTACTCTAGGTTGAACCACAGAGTTTCTGCCAGCCATTGGCCGAGTCAGTCTGTAAACATTAGCACATGGCTATGGAGCCGAGGCTCGGCTCCGTAGGGACCACGCCCCTCGCAGAGAGGTGGGCGTGGTCTGATGTAGCTCATTTACATAAAAGAGACAGGCCCTGAAACAGACCGTTTTGAACAGAGCTGTTTTTAGGTGATGAAGAGAGACCTACAATATTTGATCCAAAGGCAATTTTGACCAAAGCATGTCACAGACATGTCTTTGACACACCTGGGAACTATTTTAATTTGTGGAAACGGGGCATAATATGGGACCTTTAATGATCCCTGAGGGAATTTGCATTTGTTACAGTACTCCGGGAAAAAAAAGAAGACACACTCTACGTATAGTAGAGCTTTAGAATATATAAAATAAACCTATGTAAACAATATACAAAAAATATATAAAAAATATAAAAAATATACATAAATGTACATACATCTAGGCATAGAAGTAAATAGAATACACAAAGATGTAGCATGTAGGATTAGGTAAGCGGAATGACCAGTTATGTAGTGAAATGACCAGTTATGCAGTGTGAATGACTCATTATGCAGTGAAACTAAGATTATAGTGACGAATTATATAGTTTGATGACCACAGGCAGGAATGATTTCCTGTGTCGCTCTGTGGTGCATCTCAGTGAGAGGAGTCTTCTGCTGAAGGAACTCCTCCGCTGAGCCAGGGTGGAGAAGAGAGGCTGAGAGGCATTGTCCAAGATAGTCCGTGGCCTGGACAGCATCCTCCTTTCTGCCACGGTAGTCAGAGTGTCCAATTCCTCCCCCACTACATCACCAGCCCTCTTGATGAGTCTATTAAGTCTATTGGTGTCCGCGACCTTCATCCCACTGCCCCATGTGACAGTGAAGAGGATCGCACTGGCAACAACAGACTCATAGAACATCCTCAGCATTGTCCTGCAGATGTTGAAGGACCTTAGCCTCCTCAAGAAAAATAGTCGGCTTTGGCCCTTCTTGTAGACGGCCTCTGTGTTCCTGGTCCAGTCCAACTTGTTGTTGAGGTACACCCCCAGGTTCTTGTACTCCTCCACAGTGTCGACAGGAACCCCCTGGATGAACACAGGGCCCACCGGTGTTTTGACCCTCCTTAAGTCCACAATGAGCTCCTCAGTCTTTGTTCCATTGAGCTGCAGATGGTTCAGCTCACACCAAGAGACAAAGTTGCCCACAACAGTCCTATATTCACCCTCAGTACCCTCTTCAATACAACCAACTATTGCAGTCATCAGAAAACTTCTGAAGGTGGCAGGAATCAATAGTTAAATAGTGCAATAGTTAAACTCCGAGGTGTAGAGGGTGAAGAGGAAGGGAGAGAGGGCCGTCCCCTGTGGGGCCCCAGTGTTGCTGACCACCCTGTCAGATACACAGTTCTGTAGGCGTACAAACTGTGGTCTGCCCATCAGGTAGTCAACAATCCAGGACACCAAGGGAGCATCAACCTGCATCGACGCCATCTTCTCACCTAGGAGACCCGGCCGTAAGGTGTTGAAAGCACTGGAGAAGTCAAAGAACATGACTCTCACAGTGCTCGCTGGCTTGTCCAGATGAGAGTAGACTTTGTTCAGCAGGTAGATGATGCAGTCCTCGACTCCCAGGCGGGGCTGGTTGTCTCCCCTAAAAGAGTCTGTGTCTCCCCTAAAAGAGGCCGTGTCTCCCTTAAAAGAGGCTGTGTCTCCCCCAAAAGAGGCTGTGTCCCCTAAATAACTAACAATAACAACCTCTTCGTCAAGTTTGCGGACAACACGACTGTGGTGGGGCTCATCAACCACAACGATGAGTCTAACTACAGGGAAGAGGTGAGCCAGCTGGCCGAGTGGTGCAGAGACAACAATCTCTCTCTCAACGTGCAGAAGACGAAGGAGATTGTTGTTGACTTCCGGAGAGCCTCCACCCAGCACCCCCCACTGACCATCGACGGTGCTGCTGTTGAGAGAGTGAGCAGCACCAAGTTCCTGGGGGTGCATCTCACTGAGGACCTCTCCTGGAGCTGCAACACCGCATCACTGGCCGGCAGAGCTCAGCAGCGCCTCTACTTTCTCCGCAAACTTTGGAGAGCGAGAGAATAGAATAGAAATACTTTATTGATCCCAAGCTGGGAAATTGCAAAAGAGAGCATCTGCCCCCATCATGTGCTCCTTCTATCGGGGAACCACCGAGAGCATCCTGACCAGCTGCATCACTGTGTGGTACGGCGGCTGCACTGCATCCTGTAGGAAGACCCTGCAGCGCATAGTGAGAGCAGCTGAGAAGATCGTCGGTGCTCCCCTCCCCTCCCTGCAGGACATCTACAACACACGCCTGTCCCGCACTCAGGTGACTCCACCCACCCCTCTCACTGCCTCTTCAACCTCCTGCCCTCTGGGAGGAGGATGAGGAGTCTCAAGGCAAGGACCAGCAGACTGAAGAACAGCTTCGTCCACCAGGCAGTCAGGATGCTGAACTCCCACCCAGCACTGACCCCCCTTCTTTCTCTGCCCTCTGCCCCCCGCACAAACAATTGACATTGACATCGGCCCCCACCCATTCCCAGCCCCACCCACCCCCCACCCACTCATCCCTGGACACCTGCACACAACCCCTCTCCCAAAGAGCCTGGACTTTAACCCCCACCCATCCACCACCACACACCTGCTCACCACCATGCACAGCCCCACCACCACCACCCCCCACCACCATGCACAGCCACTTTACACTTCTTCTGTCGTATGTCCTTAGACCTTTAGCTCCGTTGCAGCAAGCCAGTCCAGTGTGTCATTGTCTAGGTCACTTAGGCCACGATCACCATTCGGTGGCCGGTACACAGGACAGCTGGTCATCACATGCTCAACAGTCTGTGATGGATCTCCACACTCGCAGTGGGAACTGTCTGTGAGACCCCACTTCTGCATCGCTGCACCGAAACGTCCCACACCTGTCCTCAGGCGATTGAGGGTCATCCACTCCCTACGGGGGAGGTCCTGGCCAGGCACATCTGTAGGATCCTCAATGAATTGGTGGAGCCTGGATGGTTCTGCTGCCTTCCACTGGTCCCTCCATCTTGCCTTCACCCAGGAAGCCTTGGAGGTGTCTGCTGGTGTTGTGCGAAGCAGTTCTTGGGCCTGCGTGGCGAAGGGGCTTCGGGACTTCAGGCGCGTGCATTGTGGCGTCTCCGTGACAACCTTGTGGAGGAGGTGGGATTCACTCATCTCTGCCTTACGAGCGAGGGCCAGTGTAGCTGCTTCTCGTCTGATCTCGGCTGGGGCGATTCCAGCTAGGACAGGCAGTTGGATAGTTGGAGTGGCACGTAGACATCCGGAGACGGTCCGTAGTGCGGTGTTGAGGGCAGCATCCAGCTTCTTGGCATGGGGGCTACGGCTCCAGACTGGGGCACAGTACTCAGCAGCGGAGAACACCAAAGCCTCGGTGGAGATGCGCAGTGTCTTTGTGGAGGCTCCCCAGGTAGTACCGGCTAGGCGCCGTATCAATGCCGCAGGGGGTGGTGGTCTTTCCCTTGGCACTTTCCAGGTGTTGTTTAAAGGACAGTGTTCGGTCAAGCTTCACTCCAAGATATGTCGGGGAGGACTGGGACTGCAGACGGGAATCATTGACCATGATGTTAATTTTGCGGGTTGCTTCCTTGTTGTAAAGGTGGAACATTGTGGATACGGTCTTCTCAACACTGAGCTTGAGGCGCCAGTTCTTGAGGTATGAGGACAGAATGTTCATGTCCTCAGCCCTCTTCCACTGCTTCCCAGGATGGCTTGCTGAGCAAGATGGCCAGGTCATCTGCGTAAGCGTACTTCCGGGATGTTGTTTTGGGTAGGTCGTGGATATAGATGTTAAAAAGCATCGGTGCTAACACTGAGCCCTGCGGTAAGCCGTTCTTCAGCTTTCTCACCCTGCTGCTTTGGCCGTTGCTGGTGTGGAGCTGAAAGCTGCGGTTGCTCAACATCTCCATAATGAAGCTCACCATGTGCTTGTCTGGGATGGTCTCCAGAAGCTTCATGTGTAGCCCACGCAACCAGACAGTGTCGTAGGCTGCCGTGAGGTCCAGGAAGACGGCACCAGCTTTCTCTCCTGCCTGGAAGCTGTCCTCTATGTCGTGGCACAGAAGGGTCACCTGGTCTGTTGTTGACCTGCCGCTTCGAAAGCCAGCCTGTTCTTTGGGAAGCTGGGGGTCAATCACTGGGGTGAGGCGTGCCAGGATGAGGCGCTCAAGGAGCTTGAAGGGTACACACAGCAGTGAAATGGGTCGTCGCTCGGCTTGTTAGGCTTCGGCAGGGCAATCACCTTGGCACGACGCCAGATCTTCGGCAGCTTTGAGTACTGAAGGCATGTAAAAAGAAAGGAACGGAGCCAGTCAGTTGCCTTCTTGCCTTGGTGTTTCAAGTACTCTGGGTGGATGCCGTCTATTCCTGGTGTCTTACCAGTCTTCAGGCCTTGTATGGCCAGATCTGTTTCCTGCATCGTGAAGTTGGTGGATAGGTTGGAATCGCATCCTGGGGCCCTGAGTAGCTCATGGACTCTCGCTGCTGTTGCTCTGTTAAAGTCCTTGTCTGCATTGGGAAAGCGGCCATTACTCAGCAGGAGTGACGCGATGGAATTTGCCGTTATGGGGCACTGTGCAGGGGTTGTTGACCTTCCAGTCAGTTTGTTCAGGGTCTGCCACCCCCGTCGACTGGAGTGTGTGAAGTCAATTGACTCCACCGTCTCAGTCCAACGTTGCCTTCGTTTTTCGTTTAACCTGCAGAAAAGGTAGTCTGCTGCTTTGTCCCTGTCTTTGCTGGTTTGCGCTTCTGTATGGGAGCGAAGTAGCTGTTCACAGTGGTCATCCCAGCAGGGAACGTAGGCTTTGCGCACGCCTCGGGGGATGTTGTTTTTGGCAGAAGCCAGCAGTATTTTGCAGTACGAGTCGTAGACATCGTTCAGGTTGTTGGGACACGGGTGTGGTAGACCGGCAGCTGCCTTATTCACTTGTTTAGTGAAGCCTGCCCAGTTTGCCTTTCTGAAGTTCCACCTCTTGACATCCCTCCCTTGCACAGGCTTGACCAGAGATGGGATGGTGATGAGTGACGGTCGGTGGTGTGACCGGGGAAACATGTCCAGGATGCGTCTTACAGGGAGTGGCTGATTGTTGTGCCATTTTGTGAATGCCAGGTCTGGATTGGTGGTGCTGTTCCATCGTGCAGAAAAGAATGTACGTGGCTCCTTTGGGTCGTAGAGGAGTATAGCATCTACAATTACACTTGAACACTGTCCATACTGTTTATACTTTTTATAGCTTTTATACACTGTTTATACAGCTGTTTTACACTTTGTTTATACAATGTCAATAATGTGTATTTATTATTATTGCTATTACTGTCCATACTTGCACCTCACACTGTTTACACTTTTTAGATCATTTGTATATATTCGCGACCCCCTTTTTATTTTGATTTTTTGTATTAATATTTTTATATATTTATTCATATTCTGCATGTGTGTCTAGCACCGGGGATCGAGGGAAACAGCATTTCGGTTTTTGTGTATGTCCTGTACATTCATGAAAATTGACAATAAAGTTTACTTGACTTGACTTGACTTAAAAGAGGCTGTCTCCACTAAAAGAGGCTGTCTCCCCTAAAAGAGGCAGTGTCTCCCCTAAAAGAGGCTGTCTCCCCTAAAAGAGGCTGTCTCCCCTAAAAGAGGCAGTGTCTCCCCTAAAAGAGGCTGTCTCCCCTAAAAGAGGCAGTGTCTCCCCTAAAAGAGGCTGTCTCCCCTAAAAGAGGCAGTGTCTCCCCTAAAAGAGGCTGTCTCCCCTAAAAGAGGCTGTGTCTCCACTAAAAGAGGCTGTCTTCCCTAAAAGAGGCTGTGTCTCCGCTAAAAGAGGCTGTGTCTCCACTAAAAGAGGCTGTTTCTCCACTAAAAGAGGCAGTGTCTCCCCTAAAAGACGCTGTGTCTCCACTAAAAGAGGCAGTGTCTCCCCTAAAAGAGGCTGTGTCTCCACTAAAAGAGGCAGTGTCTCCCCTAAAAGATGCTATGTCTCCCCTAAAAGAGGCAGTGTCTCCCCTAAAAGAGGCAGTGTCTCCACTAAAAGAGGCTGTCTCCCCTAAAAGAGGCAGTGTCTCCCCTAAAAGAGGCTATGTCTCCCCTAAAAGAGGCAGTGTCTCCCCTAAAAGAGGCTATGTCTCCACTAAAAGAGGCTGTCTCCCCTAAAAGAGGCAGTGTCTCCCCTAAAAGAGGCTGTGTCTCCCCTAAAAGAGGCAGTGTCTCCCCTAAAAGAGGCTGTCTCCCCTAAAAGAGGCTGTCTCCCCTAAAAGAGGCAGTGTCTCCACTAAAAGAGGCTGTGTCTCCCCTAAAAGAGGCAGTGTCTCCACTAAAAGAGGCTATGTCTCCCCTAAAAGAGGCAGTGTCTCCCCTAAAAGAGGCTATGTCTCCACTAAAAGAGGCTGTCTCCACTAAAAGAGGCTGTCTCCACTAAAAGAGGCAGTGTCTCCCCTAAAAGAGGCAGTGTCTCCCCTAAAAGAGGCTGTCTCCCCTAAAAGAGGCTGTCTCCCCTAAAAGAGGCAGTGTCTCCCCTAAAAGAGGCAGTGTCTCCCCTAAAAGAGGCTGTCTCCCCTAAAAGAGGCAGTTCCTCCACTAAAAGAGGCTGTGTCTCCCCTAAAAGAGGCAGTGTCTCCCCTAAAAGAGGCAGTGTCTCCCCTAAAAGAGGCTGTCTCCCCTAAAAGAGGCTGTGTCGCCACTAAAAGAGGCTGTCTCCACTAAAAGAGGCAGTTCCTCCACTAAAAGATACAAGATACAAGATACAAGATACAAGAAGGTTTATTGTCATCACATCGTAAGACATGACGAAATTACAGCAGCTACCACCATAATAGTGCATTCAAATTTTTGTTTTTAAAACAAAACAAAAAAATGGAGATGGGTAGAAAGGAGAAGTTAACTTAAGAGGCCATAAAAATAGTTATATGGCCCACACATACTGAAAACAATGTACACACATACGGAATGACGGTGATGATGATAATGAACGGAATGAAATGACAATGAGGTTGTTGGAGTGAATATGAGGTAAGAATAAATAGATAAAAGATAAAAATAGAAAAACAAAAACAAAAGGGACCTGAGGATAAATATAAAGTGTATAAAGTGATGAATATAAAGTGATGAAATATAAAGTGATAAAATGACAATGAAATGACAATGAAAAGTGACAGTGCTTGCTATTTTGAGGTGGAGGTATGAAGGTGAGGTGCAGAGTTCAGTAACCTCGTGGCCCAGGGATAGAAGCTATTCTTCAGTCTGTTTGTTCTGGACCTGAGGGACCTGAGTCTCTGCCCTGATGGCAACAGATTGAACAGATGATGTCCGGGGTGTGAGGGGTCCTTTATTATTTTAGCGGCTCTGCTGATGCCGCGGGAGCTGGTAATGTTCTCCAGGGTGGGAAGAGGACAGCCGATGATTTTTTCTGCTGACCTGGTGACCCTCTGCAACGCTTTCCTGTCTGCAGCAGAGCAGGCAGTGAACCAGATGGTCGTGCAGTACAGCAGCACCGGCTCGATGGTGGCCCGGTAGAAGGACACCAGCAGTTTCTTTTAAAAGAGGCAGTGTCTCCCCTAAAAGAGGCAGTGTCTCCCCTAAAAGAGGCTGTCTCCCCTAAAAGAGGCTGTCTCCCCTAAAAGAGGCTGTGTCGCCACTAAAAGAGGCTGTCTCCACTAAAAGAGGCTGTCTCCCCTAAAAGAGGCTGTCTCCCCTAAAAGAGGCTGTGTCTCCCCTAAAAGAGGCTGTCTCCCCTAAAAGAGGCTGTGTCGCCACTAAAATTAGCCGTATACCCAGCAAAAGAAGGCGAATCTCCACTAAAATAGACTATCTCTACTGAAAGAGGCTGTGTCTCCATTAAAAAGTCTATGTCCAGTATCGGTATCAGTGTCTGTATCACCGGCGCCCCCCAGGCGTGGGGACCAACCCCTGGTCTTCTGAGAGGTCGTGCGTCTCAGTGGCGGCAGACCACATGGCCAAATTGCATTTCTTGCCACATAACAGCACAAAATCCAAATTCAAATGGTCCATTTTCCAAGATGGTTGAGGATTGACAATATAGTGTGTGTGTGTGTGTGTGTGTGTGTGTGTGTTGGGGGGGGGGGGGGGGGCTATGTGGTGGCTTTGTAATTGTGTTTGAAGGTTGCTATGTTGCACATGCAGTTTGCTAAGGATTTGCTTCCTCTGCTGTATACATCCTGATGAGAGGTGACCTGACAGACTGTCGCATGTGACTTATCTTGGGATGGACAGCTCTCCTACACACACAAGCATGTGGGCACACACACTCTCACACACACACACACACACACACACACACACACACACACACACACACACACACACACACACACACACACACACACACACACACACTCTCACACACACACACACACACACACACACACACACACACACACACACACACACACACAACTGCACACTCACTCACATGCACACACTGATTCCCCCCCTCACCCACCAGACCTCATTAGAAAAGAGATAACAGTGGAGCTGCAGCTATGGCCAGGGCAGATCCACACACAGCTTCCACCAAGTCACAAAATAACACTGTCTGTGTGTGTGTGTGTGTGTGTGTGTGTGTGTGTGTGTGTGTGTGTGTGTGTGCACGCCCCTGGCACTCAGGTGGAAAATTACACGGGCCAATCAATTTCCTTTAGTATTGGCCAATCAAATGCTCACAATGTGCCGTCTCCTCTAAGAAACAGCCAATCAATTTCCAACAAAGGTTCTCATTGTCATGTTGATCCTGATAAAATGTAATTATTCTTTGTTTCCATGGACACATATTGATGATAGCAGTGGTGTAATGAATACAGAGAATGGAACCTGTGGATAAAGCAAATGCAAGGTATATGCATTCTCCCCAAACCTCCCTCTAATGAATTCAAACGTAAACATATCTCGTTAAAGGAAAAAGAAAAAGTGTACATTTTCAGCATTCCTAGCATTCATTTGGGTGTATGAGATCCCAGCTCATTTGAATAAACGTTTTGCACTGTGTTAGTGTGGGTAATGAAGTGGATCTTGGAAGAGAAATGCTTTTGTTAGCAGAGAGGAAGCACTCTGCTGGGTACAAAGCAGGAGAGCTTCTGCAGCGGTCAGCCGCTCAGACCGGCCAGGTCACTGATTAGCAGAGACACAGCCATGAGGTAAGGTCACCTTTGTTATCCTGAGGGGCAATTTGTTGCACAGCCTGCAGTAATGCAATAATCATCACCAATCAACACGCAAACAATTGAAATTCTTTTTTTTTTTAAATTACATGATGTAATACAAAAGGGCCAATAGCCGCAGGGAGAAACTATTTCTTAAATCTGTTGGTCTTTGTCTTGGCACACAGAGACCCTAACACATTGAACTATTGACTAGGATTGACTGTGACTTCTCTGTGGCATCTTGTTAGGAGAGGTCATTTTACTGCACATCTGAACAATTCCTTCAGACGCATTCCTGTGTTTCACGGTGACCCAAGCCAGCAAATGAGGTTAAAACAGACTCAGTAAAACAATAATGCGTTCTCATCAAAGTTAAACTTCTGAGCCTCTGATGAACTGCATGCAGTGATGGACCTTTGAACAAACACAGCTGGTGTTTGGTTGAACGTCACAGTTCTTGTCCTCAGATGCCTGTTCTGTTAATGACCTTCCATAGACATGAAAACCAGTGGGATGAAATGGGACGACTGAGGGCCGGTTCCTTCTTGAAGTTGGTTGTCATTCTCTTGGTCTTGGACACGTTTGTGTCCTGGAAGAACAGCTAGAGCAGCGTGACCCTGAGATCCGTCTGGAAATGCAAGATGTGATTTAATACATTGTTTGTATATATTGTATATATTCCTGCCTTATCTGCTAGTTCTCCACTATGTAGTTGTTCAGGTTTGCAGGTTTTGTGTTTATTTTGATGGATGGCATAGGTGGACTGCCCTTTACGTGTGTGTGTGTGTGTGTGTGTGTGTGTGTGTGTGTGTGTGTGTGTGTGTGTGTGTGTGTGTGATATCGTCAAGCCGTCAGCAATAACATAATAGTGCACTGTCTGGACAAATATACAAAACACTGATCCCAAACACATTTGATCAATAGTCTGGAGTCCTAATCATTCATTGTCTTCAGCGGTCTTTTCCTCTGCATGCCAGCGCTCTGTCCAGTGCATCACCTCTCTGTATCCTCAGCACTGTGGAGTGTTTGTCCAGTGCATCACCTCTCTGTATGCTCAGTGTGTTTGTCCAGTGCATCACCTCTCTGTATCCTCAGTGTGTTTGTCCAGTGCATCACCTCTCTGTATGCTCAGTGTGTTTGTCCAGTGCATCACCTCTCTGTATGCTCAGTGTGTTTGTCCAGTGCATCACCTCTCTGTATGCTCAGTGTGTTTGTCCAGTGCATCACCTCTCTGTATGCTCAGTGTGTTTGTCCAGTGCATCACCTCTCTGTATGCTCAGTGTGTTTGTCCAGTGCATCACCTCTCTGTATGCTCAGTGTGTTTGTCCAGTGCATCACCTCTCTGTATGCTCAGTGTGTTTGTCCAGTGCATCACCTCTCTGTATGCCCAGTGTGTTTGTCCAGTGCATCACCTCTCTGTATGCCCAGTGTGTTTGTCCAGTGCATCACCTCTCTGTATCCTCAGTGTGTTTACCCAGTGCATCACCTCTCTGTATCCTCAGTGTGTTTGTCCAGTGCATCACCTCTCTGTATCCTCAGTGTGTTTGTCCAGTGCATCACCTCTCTGTATGCTCAGTGTGTTTGTCCAGTGCATCACCTCTCTGTATGCTCAGTGTGTTTGTCCAGTGCATCACCTCTCTGTATGCTCAGTGTGTTTGTCCAGTGCATCACCTCTCTGTATGCTCAGTGTGTTTGTCCAGTGCATCACCTCTCTGTATGCTCAGTGTGTTTGTCCAGTGCATCACCTCTCTGTATGCTCAGTGTGTTTGTCCAGTGCATCACCTCTCTGTATGCCCAGTGTGTTTGTCCAGTGCATCACCTCTCTGTATGCTCAGTGTGTTTGTCCAGTGCATCACCTCTCTGTATGCCCAGTGTGTTTGTCCAGTGCATCACCTCTCTGTATGCCCAGTGTGTTTGTCCAGTGCATCACCTCTCTGTATGCCCAGTGTGTTTGTCCAGTGCATCACCTCTCTGTATGCCCAGTGTGTTTGTCCAGTGCATCACCTCTCTGTATGCCCAGTGTGTTTGTCCAGAGCATCACCTCTCTGTATGCCCAGTGTGTTTGTCCAGTGGACGGTCTGCTTGGCCTCTTGCAGGACTGTCTCTGCCAGGCAGTGACAGCCCTCAGTGACAGTCAGCCCTCCACTCACTTGTCCATTGCTGTCACGTTTGACTATTTGTGTTGTTTGCCCTTGTTAAATTGTCTCAATTGTTATCATCAGATAAACAGATAGGGGGTAAGCATCTAGAGGGACTATTATTTGCTAATGCTTGTAGAATACATGCACACACACACACACACACACACACACATTGGTGTGAGGTTAGGGTTTTTGTTTGACATGTTCTCATGAGTTTGATAATTACAGGAGGGAAAAGGAAAGAGACCACACAACAGATAGCAGATACTGTATATAACATATTTTTCCCTTTGTGTTTCAGGGAATTTTACTTTTCTTTTTAAATCTGTTCATTTATTATTTAGTCATTTATTAACTGCATTGTTACCTTTTCTAAATGATACACTGGATATGAAAGTCATGGATGCTTGGATTTGTTCTGAATGTATACACACACACACACACACACACACACACACACACACACACACACACACACACACACACGTAGAGCAGGTGTTAATTTTGAAACACACCCTGCCTGTGCATCCTTTGGTCGTAGAGGTAACTCTTTCTGTTACCCTACCTTACAACAGCACATTAAGGCTGTTAACTCCTGCTTACACACAATTCTACACATACATGTGTACATCACGCATACATGAAGGCGCGCACACACACACACACCCATTGTGAGTGTTTATAAGAATTGAAGATTAGTGTAGGGATCTGGGCTTGGCTGCTTACATCAGAAATGTCACAGTGAGTTGTGACCTTTCAGCAGGTCTGTTATCTGTTGTGATGGCTCTGGAGCCGGCGGACCAACGCCCTGCAGTTGGTTCTGAAAGGTCCCCCCGTCCCAGAGCGGCCTCCGGCTATCTCTCCCTGGCGGTTTGGCAACACCAGCGCTATGGAACATCATCACACACGTGTGGTACACACGGCGTGTTGCGTGGCGTGTGGATGTCATGTACCTGTAATTGTACTAATGTTCTGTAATTTCCCAGCCTGGGATCAATAAAGTATACCAACCTACCTATCTACCAATCTACCTATCTACCTATCTATCTATCTATCTATCTATCTATCTATCTATCTATCTATCTATCTATCTATCTATCTATCTATCTATCTACATGTATCTATCTGTCTGTCTGTCTGTCTGTCTGTCTGTCTACCTACCTACCTACATCACCTACCTACCTACATCACCTACATCACCTACCTACCTTCATCACCTAATACCTACCTACATCACCTACCTATCTACATCACCTACCTACCTACCTACATCACCTACCTACCTACATCACCTACCTACCTACCTACATCACCTACCTACCTACATCACCTACCTACATCACCTACCTACCTACATCACCTACCTACATCACCTACCTACCTACATCACCTACCTACCTACCTACATCACCTCCCTACCTACATCACCTACCTACCTACATCACCTACCTACATCACCTACCTACCTACATCACCTACCTACATCACCTACCTACCTACCTACATCACCTACCTACCTACATCACCTACCTACATCACCTACCTACATCACCTACCCACCTACCTACCTACATCACCTACCTACATCACCTACCTACCTACATCACCTACCTACCTACCTACATCACCTACCTACCTACATCACCTACCTACATCACCTACCTACATCACCTACCCACCTACCTACCTACATCACCTACCTACATCACCTCCCTACCTACATCACCTACCTACCTACATCACCTACCTACATCACCTACCTACCTACCTACATCACCTACCTACATCACCTACCTACCTACCTACATCACCTACCTACCTACATCACCTACCTACATCACCTACCTACCTACCTACATCACCTCCCTACCTACATCACCTACCTACCTACATCACCTACCTACATCACCTACCTACCTACCTACATCACCTACCTACATCACCTACCTACCTACCTACATCACCTACCTACCTACATCACCTACCTACCTACATCACCTACCCACCTACCTACCTACATCACCTACCTACCTACCTACATCACCTACCTACATCACCTACCTACCTACATCACCTACCTACATCACCTACCTACCTACCTACATCACCTACCTACATCACCTACCTACCTACCTACATCACCTACCTACCTACATCACCTACCTACATCACCTACCTACCTACATCACCTACCCACCTACCTACCTACATCACCTACCTACCTACATCACCTACCTACATCACCTACCTACCTACATCACCTACCTACATCACCTACCTACCTACCTACATCACCTACCTACATCACCTACCTACATCACCTACCCACCTACCTACCTACATCACCTACCTACCTACCTACATCACCTACCTACCTACCTACCTACATCACCTACCTACATCACCTACCTACATCACCTACCTACCTACCTACATCACCTACCTACCTACATCACCTACCTACATCACCTACCCACCTACCTACCTACATCACCTACCTACCTACCTACATCACCTACCCACCTACCTACCTACATCACCTACCCATCTACCTACCTACATCACCTACCTACCTACCTACATTACCTACCTACCTACCTACCTACATCACCTACCTACATCACCTCCCTACCTACATCACCTACCTACATCACCTACCTACATCACCTACCTACCTACATCACCTACCTACATCACCTACCTACCTACATCACCTACCTACCTACCTACATCACCTCCCTACCTACATCACCTACCTACCTACATCACCTACCTACATCACCTACCTACCTACATCACCTACCTACATCACCTACCTACATCACCTACCTACCTACATCACCTACCTACATCACCTACATCACCTACCTACATCACCTACCTACCTACATCACCTACCTACATCACCTACATCACCTACCTACATCACCTACCTACCTACATCACCTACCTACATCACCTACCTACCTCCAGCCACAAGCCTGCAGGCCTCAGCTTGGCTCCAGTGTTCTGCTGCCCCACTGCCCCCAGCTGGGCAGTATTTCAGGGGGGGACATGCACTGTTTGTGCGTGAGTGTGGTGGGGTACCAGGATGGGCATGAGGAGGGTGATGTTGGAGATGAAGCCGAGGGAAGATGGACTGACGTTTGAGGCAGATCTGCCCTGGGATCTGACGACATGCTGACATTTGTAGGGCTATCTGTCCTGCTCACTTAGAGTCAGAGATGGGACAATGCTAGCTACCTAGTTGGAATCAAAGAGACAAGCTCTCAGTCTTGTTGTGGGTTTAGATAGAGATGAGGGAGTATGAACTACATAAACTATTCCAATGTTGAGCCAGATATCATTCTTGCAGAGATCAGGGCAAGACATGTTTGTCCATTATAAACATTGCACACAAAATGAGAAAAGCTCTATGAACATATACATTTGTTCTTTATATATGAATTTCTATATATATTTTTGTCTTATTTTACTCAGAATAAATACGTATAGTTATTTATAATACAGTACACGTTTCCAACCCGAGGCAGCGGGTTTTGTGCCCACTAGGGGGCAGTAGTGGTCAATGTTATGGACACGACAGAACGATTATATTCGTCACAATTGCTGGGCGAGGTCAACACGGTTTCAAATTAATATGACTTTAAATATAGCAATTATGTATTCTTAATACACCAAATACTAGACATCCTGGGAGCTCTTATTAGATATAGATACTGTAGACGGCAACATTATAAATGTAATCATTTTAGAAAAGGAAATTCAAATGCAAGATGATTTCACTTCAAAGGTTGAAATTAATCCCAATGACATGGGCTATTATTTTACGCCTCAAATGCAATTCAGGCTCCATCCATATTAGTATATAATAAATTCTAATATCGACCTATATTTAGAAGGTCAAGAAACATAAGGTGTGGCTATTTATTTTCGGTGAGGTTCCTCAGTACCTCGTAGCCATGTAGTTTATACACGGAGCCCTTTACTTGTATTAATATTGACTTTATTTTAATGGCTGGCAGAGCTTGTTGCAGCCCCCTGGGCTCTCTAGAAGCTGCTGATGTGCTAACAGGGTCCTCTCCGCCATCCTGTCCACGTGGCCCACTGCTCCTGTTTCCAAGACTACTGCCCTTTAAAGGGGTGGTTTGGTTATCGAGCTGCTGCTCTTGACTCCGGGGGACAAAGAACAATGTCCTGCTCAAGAGCACTCCAGAACACCAGGCTGTCGGGGGCTTTCCTCTCGGTGAGGACACGTGTCTTTTTTGGAGAATCGTGGATTTGTGTTTTGTGAAAAGGTGGCGTGTGGCTTCATCTTGAATGTGGACACGGTGGCTAATCCAGTCAACAGTACGAGTCACTCCAAAAGACAGCATCACCTCTGCCACCGGAGGTCCTCTACGTCTGCAGTAAGACAGGAAGGAGGCCATGGCGGGGCAGGGAGGGGTTTGATTGCTGCTGTCATATTGGCTGTGATGTCATGGCGGCGTGCACTTGGACCCGGGCCATTTGCGTTTGATTGACATTTAAAATAATGATGTCTTTATCATGCACGGTAGTGTAGGATCAGAACACCTGGCATCGCATTGTCCATGGTAGGCACCCCCAGTGCACAGGGGGAAAACACACACACAAAGGTCACCCATAGGGTGCAGCCCTCCCCTGCAGTCCACCGACAGCGCTCACCACCTTGCACCCCACACACAAACATCTGTGTCGGAGTGAGGGGATATTTTCGGATGTGAAATCAGCTGGAAAACCACGGTGGGCTGTTCCAACCCTTCCTCCCCGAAAACTCTCTCAAATAACCGGCCACTCCCCCGTCCACCACCTCCCCCTCCTCCCCCTCCTCCCCCTCCTCCCCAGAAAGCCCCCGTCTGTCCGGGTCCTTCCCTGGTGTTATCACCAGCGAGTCCTCTCAATCTGGCAGCCATCTTATTTATTCCTCTTATTCCCCAAGCCCTGATTATTATGGCCAAATGGTTCTCTTAACAGGTGAAGCCAGTCGAGCAAAACGAATGGGATTTTTCACCTCTGCATGGAGACATAACTTTGTGTCTCTGCCCTGTGTCTCCCTGCGTGGATTAAGTGTGGGAGACAGAGGGGAGGAATGGAAGTCAGGGATGTGTTTGGACAAAAAAATGAACCCACTCTAGCTTTCCGAATGTCCTATGACTCACCTATACCTGTTAAGCTGTGAATGAGAAATTAGGTTTTTTGAGTTTTTCAGATGGAATTCGTGGCTTTGAGTTTACTACTGAAACTATGTGAACCGACGGAACAATTGTCTGTATTTTATGAATAACTATTCTGGGCCTGGAGGAGTGTGTCCCAAGAGGCAGTTGTCTTGAGTGTACTAAAGCTTCATATCATGAAGCTGTTGTGGACTGAAGCTCTCCACTGCGAAGCTGTTGCAGACAGCAGTGAAGAAGAAGAAGAAGAAGAAGAAGAAGAAGAAGAAGAAGAAGAAGAAGAAGAAGAAGAAGAAGAAGAAGAAGAAGAAGAAGAAGAAGAAGAAGAAGAAGAAGAAGTGTACTACAGATTACTGGTTTCTCGCTGCTTATTTTTGACCAGAATATTCAACGTGAGGACAAGTTATTTTCAATAGGCTAGTGTCAATTGAATGATATGGGAAGAATACTTTCCTCATTTGGCTGATTACATATATACACATATATGTACATTTGTCTGATTGCTATTCATCTAATCTTTCTTCATTTAAAGCATTGATGTTGGTAGTTTGGTATTTTAGCACCAGGAGCTTCCACACAGTGAAACTCCAGCTAACCCAGAGAGGGCTGATACACATGGCTTTACCGATAGCATATCAGCACATCGTTTGAGTTGAAATCCATCAGAGACGAGAGCAGTGCTAATATTGAAATATGTGCTGCATATTCATCATCATGTGTGAACACACACGCACGCACACACGCACACAATTCAGCACTTCCTGCAGTATTTTACATTCAAACAGAGACAGCGGGCAGCCAGCCCCTCTTGCACCTATTAGTGGTATGGTAGTAACCTACCATACTAGGACTAGGTGTAGGTACTAACCTACCATACTAGGACTAGGTGTAGGTACTAACCTACCATACTAGGACTAGGTGTAGGTACTAACCTACCATACTAGGACTAGGTGTAGGTACTAACCTACCATACAAGGACTAGGTCTAGGTACTAACCTACTATACTAGGACTAGGTGTAGGTACTAACCTACCATACTAGGACTAGGTGTAGGTACTAACCTACCATACTAGGACAAGGTGTAGGTACTAACCTACCATACTAGGACTAGGTCTAGGTACTAACCTACCAAACTAGGACTAGGTACTAACCTACCATACTAGGACTAGGTCTAGGTACTAACCTACCATACTAGGACTAGGTCTAGGTACTAACCTACCATACTAGGACTAGGTCTAGGTACTAACCTACCATACTAGGACTAGGTCTAGGTACTAACCTACCATACTAGGACTAGGTGTAGGTACTAACCTACCATACTAGGACTAGGTCTAGGTACTAACCTACCATTCTAGGACTAGGTGTAGGTAGTAAACTACCCTACTAGGACTAGATGTAGGTACTAACCTACCATACTAGGACTAGGTCTAGGTACTAACCTACCATACTAGGACTAGGTGTAGGTACTAACCTACCATACTAGGACTAGGTCTAGGTACTAACCTACCATACTAGGACTAGGTGTAGGTACTAACCTACCATACTAGGACTAGGTGTAGGTACTAACCTACCATACTAGGACTAGGTCTAGGTACTAACCTACCATACTAGGACTAGGTGTAGGTACTAACCTACCATACTAGGACTAGGTCTAGGTACTAACCTACCATACTAGGACTAGGTCTAGGTAGTAACCTACCATACTAGGACTAGGTGTAGGTAGTAACCTACCATACTAAAACTAGGTGTAGGTAGTAACCTACCATACTAGGACTAGGTCTAGTTACTAACCTACCATACTAGGACTAGGTCTAGGTACTAACCTACCATACTAGGACTAGGTCTAGGTACTAACCTACCATACTAGGACTAGGTGTAGGTACTAACCTACCATACTAGGACTAGGTCTAGGTACTAACCTACCAAACTAGGACTAGGTACTAACCTACCATACTAGGACTAGGTCTAGGTACTAACCTACCATACTAGGACTAGGTCTAGGTACTAACCTACCATACTAGGACTAGGTCTAGGTACTAACCTACCATACTAGGACTAGGTCTAGGTACTAACCTACCATACTAGGACTAGGTGTAGGTACTAACCTACCATACTAGGACTAGGTCTAGGTACTAACCTACCATACTAGGACTAGGTGTAGGTACTAACCTACCATACTAGGACTAGGTGTAGGTACTAACCTACCATACTAGGACTAGGTCTAGGTACTAACCTACCATACTAGGACTAGGTGTAGGTACTAACCTACCATACTAGGACTAGGTCTAGGTACTAACCTACCATACTAGGACTAGGTCTAGGTAGTAACCTACCATACTAGGACTAGGTGTAGGTAGTAACCTACCATACTAAAACTAGGTGTAGGTAGTAACCTACCATACTAGGACTAGGTCTAGTTACTAACCTACCATATTAGGACAAGGTGTAGGTACTAACCTACCATACTAGGACTAGATGGTAGGTAGTAACCTACCATCCTAGGACTAGGTGTAGGTAGTAAACTACCCTACTAGGACTAGATGTAGGTAGTAACCTACCAAACTAGCACTAGGTGTAGGTGGTAACCTACCATACTAGGACTAGGTGTAGGTAGTAACCTACCATACTAGGACTAGGTGTAGGTAGTAACCTACCATTCTAGGACTAGGTGTAGGTAGTAAACTACCCTACTAGGACTAGATGTAGGTACTAACCTACCCTACTAGGACTAGATGTAGGTACTAACCTACCATACTAGGACTAGGTGTAGGTAGTAACCTACCATACTAGGACTAGGTGTAGGTAGTAACCTACCATTCTAGGACTAGGTGTAGGTAGTAAACTACCCTACTAGGACTAGATGTAGGTACTAACCTACCATACTAGGACTAGGTGTATGTAGTAACCTACCATATGTCTCAGGGTTCCTGAATACCAGTCAGTGGTCTGAACAGCAGTGAGAAGGGGAGGTAGTAGACCCACGACCCTCACTTTGTACAGGAACAGGCTCCCTACCCCCCCCCCCCCCCCCCCCCCCCATTGTCCTCCGTGGTGAAACAAAATGGAGATAGAGATAGAGCGAATCAATTTGTAACACAGAGAGAGGTTTTTAAAACACTGATAATGGATGTACTGGACTTTACATTATTTGATTCGGTTTCACTGAACGTACGCTCGGTCCACCAGATTGGTGAACTTCAGGGCTTCCAGACTCCCTAAAGCCTTTGATTGGTTTTGCAAGGTTTTTTTTCAAACTGTAATTGTTTCCACACAGATTTAGCAACGAAACCTGGGAGAGCGAGCTGCTGAGAGACCTGAGTGTGGCGTAGTCCTCGTTCACCACATCTCTGGTGCCACTACGTCTCAGGGATGGTGACTCCCTGTGGTGCCACTACGTCTCAGGGATGGTGACTCCCTGTGGTGCCACTACGTCTCAGGGATGGTGACTCCCTGTGGTGCCACTACGTCTCAGGGATGGTGACTCCCTGTGGTGCCACTACGTCTCAGGGATGGTGACTCCCTGTGGTGCCACTACGTCTCAGGGCTGGTGACTCCCTGTGGTGCCACTACGTCTCAGGGATGGTGACTCCCTGTGGTGCCACTACGTCTCAGGGCTGGTGACTCCCTGTGGTGCCACTACGTCTCAGGGATGGTGACTCCCTGTGGTGCCACTACGTCTCAGGGATGGTGACTCCCTGTGGTGCCACTACGTCTCAGGGATGGTGACTCCCTCTGGTGCCACTACGTCTCAGGGATGGTGACTCCCTGTGGTGCCACTACGTCTCAGGGATGGTGACTCCCTGTGGTGCCACTACGTCTCAGGGATGGTGACTCCCTCTGGTGCCACTACGTCTCAGGGATGGTGACTCCCTGTGGTGCCACTACGTCTCAGGGATGGTGACTCCCTGTGGTGCCACTACGTCTCAGGGATGGTGACTCCCTGTGGTGCCACTACGTCTCAGGGATGGTGACTCCCTGTGGTGCCACTACGTCTCAGGGATGGTGACTCCCACACCCCAGAGTTGTGCAGTCTAGTTTAGCTCCTGAGATCCTCTGAGACATGCTGTCACCTTCTCACAGCGCAGGGGGCGGGCGGGTCTGAGTCACTGCCGGGCGTCGGGGCGCGGCCCGGGGCGGGCGGGGCTGGGCCGGCGCTGGAGCAGAACAGAACCTGCTGGCACTGACGGAGTCAGGGTTGGTGTTGACCTTCGCCTGACCTTTCGCTCACCACTTAGCGTCTCTCTCTCTCTCGGTGACCCCCGGGGCCAGACGTGGAGGGACGAGGGCGTGGCTCTGGAGGGACGAGGGCGTGGCTCTGGAGGGACGAGGGCGTGGCTCTGGAGGACGGCTCTGGAGGGACGAGGGCGTGGCTCTGGTGGGACGAGGGCGTGGCTCTGGAGGGACGAGGGCGTGGCTCTGGAGGGACGAGGGCGTGGCTCTGGAGGGACGAGGGCGTGGCTCTGGAGGGACGAGGGCGTGGCTCTGGAGGGACGAGGGCGTGGCTCTGGTGGGACGAGGGCGTGGCTCTGGAGGACGGCTCTGGAGGGACGAGGGCATGGCTCTGGAGGACGGCTCTGGAGGGACGAGAGCGTGGCTCTGGTGGGACGAGGGCGTGGCTCTGGAGGGACGAGGGCGTGGCTCTGGTGGGACGAGGGCGTGGCTCTGGTGGGATGAGGGCGTGGCTCTGGAGGGACGAGGGCGTGGCTCTGGAGGGACGAGGGCGTGGCTCTGGAGGACGGCTCTGGAGGGACGAGGGCGTGGCTCTGGTGGGACGAGGGCGTGGCTCTGGAGGGACGAGGGCGTGGCTCTGGTGGGACGAGGGCGTGGCTCTGGAGGACGGCTCTGGTGGTGCTGTTTTTCTTGTGATTGGCGATGATGACGATGATGGCGATGAAGACAGGTTTGACCTGAACGTTTTGTCTCGGTTGTGAAGTGTTACAAAGTGATGAGCTAAGATGACAAACTGAGGGTGGAAAAATGCTGGACAAGATGCTTGTATGTATGTATATGATATGTATATGATCATCGTATCATATAACAGTAGAATAGATTTGAGCTTTCATTTTTTGACCAGGAATTCATCTTCTGGGATCAAGAAGTTATGTTTTGGTTTGGATGACAGCTCTTAATTTCTGTAGATGTTCTCCACAAACACAAACTCTCACTTCCAGTATGTGTGTGTGTGTGTGTGTGTGTGTGTGTGTGTGTGTGTGTGTGTGTGTGTGTGTGTGTGTGTGTGTGTTCTTAAACATCTAACTGCCATGGTTAATGCAGCAGAGAAAGATATGCTTTGGACACTAGTACTAAACATGTGTCACAGTACTATGGATGGCCTTTAAACAAGCCTTAGTGGCCGCATCTACAAACAACTGGCGCAAACCCACGACCCCGTCCTGCAACCATCATCGGCCGATGAAGACTCACCTGTGGATTTTAACAACGTTCGCCAACTTCAATGCCATGAATGGACAATGTTCGAGAGTCATGAAAGACAATTCAGGAAATCATTGGATACCAAATTACTCCAAGAAAGAGCTTACTTTGCCTGCTCCGGGGATCCAGCGAAGTGCAGTAAGGTGGCATCCATCCTAACCGGGTTTTCTTCCAGAACGGAATATACCGCGCAGGAAACAACAACGGGAAAGAGTTTGGATTACAACTCCTGAAATACGTGACACGGATTCAAAAAAAAAGTTTCCCTTGAGCGATAAACATCCAACGGAGTTTACACCGGCTTCCCTCACTTCCTGGATTGAGAAACAGCTGATCTTTTCTCAATCCAGCCATTCAAGCATCCCTCAGCAGAGGGGCAGCAGAAGTGAGACAAACTGTCATACCTATGGCAGCACCATTGTCAATGACACCACTGACGTTTACAAGTACTATGGCTATATGGCTAAATGTCAACCAGGCCCGACTCAAACGCTGACCACGCCCCCTTGGTCCTCAAGCATAGAGACAGTCACCCCAGATTATTATCCATCCACTGCTAAATTCACTTTTAAAGAAGTAGATGAAGTTATTTCCCACCTGCCAGTGGATACGATGGGGTGACACATGAGACCACCAACATATTTATTTAACACCTGCCTGATTAATGGAAAGGTCAAGATCAAGATCAAGTCAACTTTATTGTCAGTTTTCATGAACGTACAGGACATACACAAAAACCGAAATGCCGTTTCCCTCGATCCCTGGTGCGAGACATGCATGCCAAAATATAAATATAAATATATAAAATAAGAATACAAAAAACTAACTACAATAAAAGGGTCGCGAATATATACAGACAATATAAACAGTATAAACAGATGGAGGTGTAAGGTGTACTATATACAGTATGAGCAGTGTGAGCACTATTGACAGTATTAACAGTAATAAATTAACAGTATGGACAGTATAAACAGTGTATAAACAGTATGGACAGTTTTATAAAAAGTATGGTAGATGTATATACAGTAAGGAAAGTTATATAACAGTTATGTAGATAGCATGGACAGTGTTCTTCTAAAGTGGCTGTGCATGGTGGTGGGGGTTGGAGGGGCTGTGCATGGTGGTGAGCAGGTGAAGTGGTGTATGGGTGGGGGTTAAAGTCCAGGCACTTGGGGAGAGGGGTTGTGTGCAGGTGTGCAGGTGACCAAGGGTGAATGGATGGGGGCTGGGTAGGGGTGGGGGTCAATGTCCATGTCCATCGTTTGTGCGGGCAGAGGGCAGAGAAAGAAGGGGGGTCAGTGCTGAGTGGGAGTTCAGCATCCTGACCGCCTGGTGGACGAAGCTGTTCTTCAGTCTGCTGGTCCTTGCCTTGAGACTCCTCATCCTCCTGCCAGAGGGCAGGAGGTTGAAGAGGCAGTGAGAGGGGTGGGTGGAGTCACCCGCAATGCTGAGTGCTTTGCGGGACTGGCGTGTACTGTATATGTCCTGGAGGGAGGGGAGGGGAGAACCAATGATCTTCTCAGCTGCTCTCACTATGCGCTGCAGGGTCTTCCTACAGGATGCAGTGCAGCCACCGTACCACACAGTGATGCAGCTGGTCAGGATGCTCTCGGTGGTTCCCCGGTAGAAGGAGCACATGATGGGGGCAGGTGCTCTCGCTCTCTGAAGTTTGCGGAGAAAGTAGAGGCGCTGCTGAGCTTTGCCGGCCAGTGTTGTGGTGTTGCAGTTCCAGGAGAGGTCCTCAGTGAGATGCACCCCCAGGAACTTGGTGCTGCTCACTCTCTCCACAGCAGCACCGTCGATGGTCAGTGGGGGGTGCTGGGTGGAGGCTCTCTGGAAATCGAGAACAATCTCCTTCGTCTTCCCCCCAAAAAATAATATTTTGCGCATTCTTTTGGACCGACTCAACTCTGACAGATTTTTTTTTGGGGGGGGGGGGGAGGGGAATGAGTGGTCATATAATTTGGATTTGTTTATCATTATCATTATTACTATTATTATTATTATTATTATTATTATTATTATTATTTGTTACGTTCACTACGTCACGGGTGTTCATCAGCAATGTAACACAGGTGAAGTGAAAGTGGGAGGTTCATTTACCTGATTGAAGCGTGGGCCAATTAAGTGCTGAAGCATTAAACGATAAAATCCCAAAGCGGCGGGTGGAACCGGGAGTAAATGAGCACAGGCTAAAAACGGCAAATAACACTAGTTTTTGCATATTGTCTCGTCAGGAGAGATGCGCCACCGGTAAGCTGTTTCTGTCCGCCGCAGTTTAAGGTTGTTTGTTTATGCTACCGCTGTGCAGCCGCTGGGTATGTGCGCGGTTTGTATGTGATAACTTGGTTATTGGTTGCTGTGGTCACGCTGATATAACATTGTCTGCACTCTGATGTTTAACGTTGTCTTCTTTATAGTATCCAACACTTTATTGTGGTGAATGTTTTATAATTGTAGCGTCCGTACGGTTACCCGAGAATACATCCTGGTTGTGGTGCAGGCTGGGTAATGTAGTCAATCGCTTTACAGGTAATGGTTTTCTGTGCTCAGCGTTGCTACTTCGAACTACACTCACGGTTTGCACTTTAGACCAACACACTAAAAGCACTTTTATGGATTTCACTATTGGTTAAATGTGTAGCATTGATGTACATTTGGTAAGTAGTTGACTTGGTTAATTTGTGGCAGTACAATGTTTAATGTAGGCCTGTGGTTAATGTCTAATGTGCAATGTTGCTTATGTGTGCAATTATTGCATATTCAGTTTAAACACTAATTATACTATATCATATATTATACTATATTATTATAACTCTAAATACTGACTGTATTGTGATTTATATTTGTATATTATGCAGAATTTATAGTACCTCATGCATGTGGCTTTCAATATTGCTGTTAACACCATATCCTTTCTATTCTACAGGTTTATAACCTACTATTATTATTGTGGACTAAAACAACTGTATAAGAAAAATCAAACGAAGTAAATAAAAAACCACAAAGAGTTAAAACAACGTGTCTTCTTCTGGCGCCCCGTTCGGTGGGGAAAATCTGCAAAGAACCGACCATTATTATTATGACATTAGTGTTCATAACGAGTAATGTATGGCCTTTTAACAATTTCAAGTGAATAATATAACAATATATGAAAAATATTGTTAAAGCTTGTGTGATGTGGGGCCCCCCCACTGGTTGGGGCCCCTGGGCACTGGCCCAACGGCCCTTATGGATAATCCGGCCCTGCCCATCAGTCGTGTCGTCCGCAAACTTGACGAGAGGTTGCTATTGAAGAGGTTGTTATTGAAAGATGGAGTGCAGTCGTGGGTCAGCAGGGTGAAGAGATGGGGGCTCAGCACACATCCCTGGGGGGCCCCCCTGTGTTCAGCATGATTGTGCCGGATGCGTTCCTGCCGACCCGGACTGCCTGCGGTCTTCCGGTGAGGAAGTCCAACAACCAGTTACATAGTGAGGTCTGCAGTCCTAGACTGTCCAGCTTCCTGATCAGCTGCTGAGGGATGATCGTGTTGAAGGCTGAACTAAAGTCAAGGAACAGCATCCTCACATACGAGTCCTTGGTCTCCAGGTGGGTGAGGGCTGACTGGAGGACGGTGGAGATTGCATCATCGGTCGACCTGTTGGCCCTCATATTTGTTTAATTTATTAATTTAATTAGATTATTTTGTGTGGACTGGATATATGTTTGCATAATGCATAGTGTTATGCAATATCATATGCGATATATAAGAACTATATCCAGTAGTTTTTTTTTATTCCTATTGTATTTTTAGATTGTGTACATATGATAAGAAACAGCTGATTCAGAGAAGGGCTCCCATTAAGGACCATGTTGACCATGAGATGATAGTTTGATTCAGAGAAAGGCTAGCTCCCATTAAGGGCCATGTTGACCATGAGATGATAGATTGATTCAGAGAAAGGCTAGCTCCCATTAAGGACCATGTTGACCATGAGATGATAGTTTGCAGCTTCACTCCATGAAACATAATATGTATTTACACAATGCAGAACTCAATATTATATACCATGACACAATATGCAACATTAAACACCATACTAGATGCAATATAGTATTTCTAAAATCCCACTCTATTAAATATCTCATTTAGTAAAGGCTTTGATCCAAAGCATCATCCAACATGGTGGGACTATCTCTTCAGATAGTCTGATATAACAGGCAGACAGACAGACAGACAGACAGACAGACACAGAAACACACAGACACTTGATACACACTGTGAAAGGATATGCCAACAAAATCTCATTAAGATACTTAGATATACAGTTATCACATATATATATATATAGATATATCTATATATATATATATATCACATCTGGGCGGAGAGATAACAGATATGACGTCAGCTGATAAACCCCATGGTAGACGCACACACACGCACGCACGCACGCACGCACGCACGCACATACACACACACACACAGACACACACATACACACACACACACACACACATACACACACACACACACACACACACACACACACACACACACACACACACACACACACGCGTACACACACACGCATACGCACAAAGATCCATACAGAAACACAAACATTCTCAAGGTCATCACCGAGATGAAACATCTACACCAGAATCTCCTTGGAATCACCCCTCCTCCCCCAGCCCTCCCCTTCTTCTTCGCCTTCTTCTTCATCGTCTTCTGTTTTTCCTCAGTCTGTCTGTTTCGCTGTCTTCAGCCCCTCTTCGTCCTGATCGGGCACCAGACAGCGTGTAAGTGCTCTAACCTAGAGAAGTCTCCAGGAGCGTCGTGATTGGCTGTGCTCTGCGCCACTGTTCACAATCGATTAAGGCGCGGCAAGCTCCCGTTAACAGCTTTTCTCTGCTGCTCCGCCGTGGCTTTGATACTGTCACAGACTCCCACTTCGCCCTTAACCCCGTACTGCTCACCCTCGTCCCTCCATCGCTCTCCACCTCCCCCTTTCTACTCCCCCCTCTCACCCCCCCCCCCCTCAATCTAGTCCTCTCCTTTCTCTCCATCCCTTTTCATTTTCCACTTTCCTTTCATTTTCAAAGCCCCGGTCTCCCTCACGCCTCCCCCATGCCTCCCCCACTCAGGAACACAGCCTTCATTTCTCCCCCATGCCTCCCCCACTCAGGAACACAGCCTTCACGCCTCCCCCATGCCTCCCCCACTCAGGAACACCTTCATGCTGTATGCTGCTCTCCTCTTGCAGTGCTGTGGACCTCCGGTCACGTTGGCTGGATTAAACTGTGGAGCACCTCTGCTCTCTTCTCTTCTCTTCTCTTCTCTTCTCTAAGTCCCAAGTCTTAGAAAGACAGACAGACAGACAGACAGATACAGTTAGACCTGAAGCTTGGCGCAGAGCATGATGGACATGCGTGTAGCATGTCACGGGGCATCATGGATGTGTGTGTGTGTATGCTTGTGTGCATGTTCGTGTGTACGCCTGTGCGTGTGTGTGTGTAAAAGCCTGTTTTTTATCTTGTGCTCATTGTCCACTAATGATAAGGGCTTCCACAAGCGACCATGTTAAGTGACTTACCCATGCATGCAGAGTACTTGTTGTTGTGTGTGTGTGTGTGTGTGTGTGTGTGTGTGTGTGTGTGTGTGTGTGTGTGTGTGTGTGTGTGTGTGTGTGTGTGTGCGTGTGTGAGTTTGGTTGTTCATGTGTGTGAATGCGTGTGTTTGTGCATGCGTGCTTGTGTATGCATGTGTGTGTCTGTCTGTGTATGTGTGTGCACTCATATAATCCCAGCCAGCATCACACCAATCCCAACCCATCACCCAGCACCATCTGTCCCAAATCTTTGAGTTCAATGTTGTGTAACAGAAAAATTATCATCTGGAAATTAATAGATTGCCTTTGCCTCCTCACCCCGCCCCTACGTGGGTAATACACCAGCCTGCAATCCTACCTGAATAGAAAGGGCTGTATCTATTTAGGTAGAACTAACATTGAATAATTGCTCTGAAAGATGCATCTTTGTCGACAGAAAGTGGTCAACAAAAAAGCAATAATGAAACAGTTGTGATTCGGCGCTTCTAGCAGAGTGTACAAAGGAGGCCTGCCACAGGAAAATGGTTGATATTTTTCAATGGTTTTCTGTGTTATTAAAAGGCAGTGAAGCGTTTCCCAGAACACAGAGATCCACCGTAGCCATGGCCCCGCTCAGACACAATGTTCTTTTCTTCGCCATTTCTATCGGGCTTTTTTTTCCTGCCTTTTTTTGACTTTTGAAGCTCACAGAAATGTTTGAGAGCAGACAACGCTCTTCAGACTGCACAGTGTTGTTCTGGGGCTGGCTAGCCTCAGTGCATCAACACACATCTGCTTTTAGCGTTTGATGTGTTTTCTCCTTTGTTGTATTTATGCTATCAGACTATAATATATGCTTCAGTTTTTATGGTGTACATTTGAACGCTGACACTGTCTCTTAGTGGAGCTGTGTGCATGCTGTTATTGCGTGGCGTGTGTTAGAAGACACTTTACTCTCCCTATAATCATCTCCTTGTTGCCTAGATGATAGGGGTCTTCTGGCTCTCCTGTTGCTCCTCCATCATTCCTCTCAGCCGGCTCCAGGTGTAGACGGCGACACTTTCACCCATAAGGGATTCAGAATGTCAGCGTGGTCGGGGGCGGCGGACCATCGTCCGGACGGCCGGTATGTCGCCGCCGTCTGCTGTCTGTGCATTTCGCTGTACCTGTCGCTTGGGGCAGCCTCCTCCCCCCTGGACCCTGGGGCAGCCTCCTCCCCCCCTGGACCCTGGGGCAGCCTCCCCCCCCCCTGGACCCTGGGGCAGCCTCCTCCTCCCCCCCTGGACCCTGGGGCAGCCTCCTCCTCCCCCCCTGGACCCTGGGGCAGCCTCCTCCCCCCTGGACCCTGGGGCAGCCTCCTCCTCCCCTGGACCCTGGGGCAGCCTCCTCCTCCCCCCCTGGACCCTGGGGCAGCCTCCTCCCCCCTGGACCCTGGGGCAGCCTCCTCCCCCCCTGGACCCTGGGGCAGCCTCCTCCTCCCCCCCCCCCTGGACCCTGGGGCAGCCTCCTCCCCCCTGGACCCTGGGGCAGCCTCCTCCTCCCCCCCCCCTGGACCCTGGGGCAGCCTCCTCCCCCCCTGGACCCTGGGGCAGCCTCCTCCCCCCCTGGACCCTGGGGCAGCCTCCTCCTCCCCCCCTGGACCCTGGGGCAGCCTCCTCCCCCCTGGACCCTGGGGCAGCCTCCTCCCCCCTGGACCCTGGGGCAGCCTCCTCCCCCCCCCTGGACCCTGGGGCAGCCTCCTCCCCCCCCCTGGACCCTGGGGCAGCCTCCTCCCCCCCTGGACCCTGGGGCAGCCTCCTCCTCCCCCCCCCCCCTGGACCCTGGGGCAGCCTCCTCCTCCCCCCCTGGACCCTGGGGCAGCCTCCTCCCCCCCTGGACCCTGGGGCAGCCTCCTCCTCCCCCCTGGACCCTGGGGCAGCCTCCTCCCCCCCCCTGGACCCTGGGGCAGCCTCCTCCCCCCCCCCCTGGACCCTGGGGCAGCCTCCTCCCCCCGGACCCTGGGGCAGCCTCCTCCTCCCCCCCTGGACCCTGGGGCAGCCTCCTCCTCCCCCCCTGGACCCTGGGGCAGCCTCCTCCCCCTGGACCCTGGGGCAGCCTCCTCCTCCCCCCCTGGACCCTGGGGCAGCCTCCTCCTCCCTGGACCCTGGGGCAGCCTCCTCCCCCCTGGACCCTGGGGCAGCCTCCTCCCCCCCCCTGGACCCTGGGGCAGCCTCCTCCTCCCCCCCTGGACCCTGGGGCAGCCTCCTCCCCCCCTGGACCCTGGGGCAGCCTCCTCCTCCCCCCCTGGACCCTGGGGCAGCCTCCTCCCCCCCTGGACCCTGGGGCAGCCTCCTCCCCCCCCTGGACCCTGGGGCAGCCTCCTCCTCCCCCCCTGGACCCTGGGGCAGCCTCCTCCTCCCCCCCTGGACCCTGGGGCAGCCTCCTCCCCCAGGACCCTGGGGCAGCCTCCTCCCCCCCTGGACCCTGGGGCAGCCTCCTCCTCCCCCCCTGGACCCTGGGGCAGCCTCCTCCCCCCCAGGACCCTGGGGCAGCCTCCTCCTCCCCCCCTGGACCCTGGGGCAGCCTCCTCCCCCCCTGCACCCTGGGGCAGCCTCCTCCTCCCCCCTGGACCCTGGGGCAGCCTCCTCCTCCCCCCTGGACCCTGGGGCAGCCTCCTCCTCCCCCCCTGGACCCTGGGGCAGCCTCCTCCCCCCCTGGACCCTGGGGCAGCCTCCTCCCCCTGGACCCTGGGGCAGCCTCCTCCTCCCCCCCTGGACCCTGGGGCAGCCTCCTCCCCCCCTGGACCCTGGGGCAGCCTCCTCCCCCCCTGGACCCTGGGGCAGCCTCCTCCCCCCCAGGACCCTGGGGCAGCCTCCTCCTCCCCCCCTGGACCCTGGGGCAGCCTCCTCCCCCTGGACCCTGGGGCAGCCTCCTCCTCCCCCCCTGGACCCTGGGGCAGCCTCCTCCCCCCCTGGACCCTGGGGCAGCCTCCTCCCCCCCAGGACCCTGGGGCAGGAACCCGGGGCCTCCGGACCACCATCTTTGTTTATAGAGAGTGATCTTCTTACGGGAGAGCGAGGCTGTTTGCCTGGCTGGTCCTGCTCTCCTCAGAGCTGTAATCACAGCAGACTGCGTGTCACCGTGCCCTGCTCTAATTGGCCTGTCACTCTCCCTGTGCTGGTGGGGAGGGGCTGGCCTTTGTGGGGCTGCCATGGCGACTGGGCCGTTTAATGAGAGCGGCTGCACTGTGACTAATGACATCCCTGAACCCATCCCATATAAGGCAGCAAATGGCATCACTCACACACAACAGAGAGGCACACGTATGTACCCTGCGGTCGGACCCCCGAGACTTCACCCCTGGTGTGGGGGGACATCCCAGGGTCAACATGACCGGCCCGTGTTCAAATGATGACTGAATGCTTACTGCGGCGTTTCAATTGGAGTCTGATGTTTGGCTGGCATGGTGAGGCCAGTCCACAGCCCGGTGAGAGCCCCTCAGTACCGGGCTGTGGGTCGGGTCATTAGTGAGCCGCTGACGTTGGGATGTGCACCGCGGGAAACATCCTGTCTCCATCAGAGTCTCACACATGCTTTCTGTCAACAGGCAACGCGTCCTCTGTCGCCACCATCACACAGTTTTGCGCTGACATGTGAAAAAAACAGGTTGAAGCCATTTGTCTGCAAAATGGTTGAACTGCTGACGAGTGTTTTGCCCTGCGACTGCATGGCAAGAGGTGCCCTCTGCGCATCACATGTCCTTTGTGTTTTGTGTCAGTCATTGTTTGTTTCAGTGTTATTATGACGTTTCAAAGCAGCAGGTTCCAGTAAGCTGTTGGCTACTGGAACCTGCTACTGTAGGCTTCTTACATACTTTGTTTTTGCATCTGCTTCCACACTCAACTTTGAACCCCGCGTATCAGAGACCATGTGGGGTCAGCACCCCGAGGTTGACCTCAGTCGACCTGTGGAGTGTTTCAACTCACCTAAACTCACTCACTCACCACTTTCAGGCCATCCGCTTGTAACCGGGCCAGTGGACGCTTCGAGCGGACCTCAGAGGGCCGTGGTTCTGATGAGAGTCTGTTCAGAGCACCCCCCTGCCGCTCCAAACTACCAGGACCCACGGACTCTTGGCCCGTAGAGTCCACACACACACCAGCTAACGCGGCTATAGCGTCAGGAAATGATTTGCATGGGAGGGGAGCGTAACTTACTCAGTACAATGAGTTCATTAGTTCATCATTCCTCAGCCGGGCTCCGCACCAGAACACGCTCCTGTAATCACACACGTCAATCAGAACCGGGGGCCGTCCCAGCAGGCCTGGTTCATCAGCAATGCTAATGTTTTGCTAAACCGTGGTCCTGTTGGTGAATAAGACTCTGCGTGGTCCCGATGCACGTGTCACTTCCTGTTCCCCACAGAGTACCTGATAGCCTATTACCCCCGATGCCTATCTGACACACACACAGACACACACACACACACACACACACACACACACACACACACACACACACACACACGGGTGCAGCTTCCACGCTGTCGATTTCCATATTTTGTCTTTCTCTTTTGTTGCCTTATTTAGCATAGGGGGACTATATGTGAAAGGATTTTACTCCCAGTTGGAAGATTAGTGTGCTTAAAACATTGTGTTTTGAATAAGTGATGCACACATTTTGCACACACGCACACACACACACACACACACACACACACACTCTGTGACTCTATACCGTGCCCACACGGTAGGGTGTCCTACCGCTGGGATGATTAAGGTGACAATCTGTGATGAGGGAAGGAGGGGAGTGCATCCACACAGGCAGCCAATCAGAGTCCATAACGAGGCGGGCACCGCGGGCAGGTGAACGGGCCGTTCATTGTTACACATCACATTGTAACTGGTGGCACGTGGATCAGTGCAGCAGCGTGCTGGAGTGTGGGCGGCCGACCGCGGGCTGAGGAGGAGGCAGGAATCCATCACGCCCAGACGGCGTTCAGCCAGCACAGAGCGGCTAGATGACCCACCCAGGAGCCCCCGCCCATTTAACAGTACGTTGTAGAACCACCGTAATGGGTGTCTGAGCTGTGGAACCCCCCCCCCGGGGAACGGGGGGATATTTACAACATATTTATCGCATCAGCATGATTGATATGAAAGGCGAATCTATTAGGGGGACATCGGGATGGGAATTTGTGAGACACTTCAGAGCAGCTGTGGTTTGGTTTTCTTACCAGCGGGGCGTTCCTGGTGGCTCCCCCCCCCCCTCAATTTATTGGTATGCATTTTGTATTGCTACTGGTGCATTGAATTAGCGTGGCCAGGCAGGCGGGCCGGGGAAATGGGACTGATCTGAGAGTGAATTATATGCAGTCACACACTCAATTTACCCACAAACCTTGTTTGGGACGGAGCAGCCGTGGAGGCAGGCGCTACATTGTGTAGCGTGTGTGTAGTGGAGAGTGAGTGTGGACACCATGGACACCAGCACATACATACCATTAGCACATATAGCCCTATATACAGTGCATTAGTGGGCTGGAATACAATACCTCACGTCACATGATGCGTACATGATATCCAGTGTTGGCGTTTAGGTTCTGCGTCCATGCGGTGACACCGCAAAGCATCTCAATATTAAAGCCACGTGACACGTCTGCAAAAGTACAGTTCCTTGACCCATTTTCAAGATTCAAGATTCAAGATTCAAGTAAACTTTATTGTCAGTTTTCATGAATGTACAGGCCATACACAAGAACCGAAATGCCGTTTCCCTCAATCCCTGGTGCAAGACAGCATGCAATATAAATATAAATATATAAAAATATAAGTATAGAAAAATAAGAATAAAAAAAAAAAATACTAAGGTGGTCGCGAGTGCAATAAACAGTAAATAGAAAAATGTGCAAATTGAGAACAGTAACAGTAAACGGTAAACAGTAAACAGTAAGAGGTGCATTATGGGGGTAATGATAGTACTAGTAATGAATAAATGAACAGTATGGATGTTATGAACAGTATCGACAGTATAAACAGTTTTAAACAGTGTATAAAAAGTATAAACAGTACTATGAACAATAAACAATAAACAGTACTATGAACAAGTTATTTAACAGTATATAAAAAGTATAAACAGTACTATGAACAGTTATTTAACACTGTATAAAAAGTATAAACAGTACTATGAACAGTTATTTAACAGATTTATATACGGACTAAAGTGCAAAGTGTAAAGTAAAGTGTAAAGTGGCTGTGCATGGTGGAGGAGGGAGGTGGGGCTGTACCTGGTGGAAGGGGGTGATGGGGCTGTGCATGGTGGTAGGGGGTGGAGGTGGAGAGGGCTGTGCATCATGGTAGGGGGTGGTGGGGCTGTGCATGATGGTAGGTGGTAGGGGTGGTGGGGCTGTGCATGGAGGTGAGCAGGGTGTGGTGGTAGATGGGTGGGGGGTTATAGTCCAGGGGGAGAGAGGTTGTGTGCAGGTATCCGGGGTTGAATGAGTGTGTGTGTGTGTGGGGGGGGGGGGCTGGGAATGGGAGTGGTGGGAGGGGGAGAATTGGTGGAGGTTGATGTCAGCGTCCAATGTTTGTGCGGGCAGAGAGCAGAGAGAGAAGGGGGGTCAGTGCTGAGTGGGAGTTCAGCATCCTGACCGCCTGGTGGATGAAGCTGTCCTTCAGTCTGCTGGTCCTTGCCTTGAGACTCCTCATCCTCCTACCAGAGGGCAGGAGGTTGAAGAGGCAGTGAGAGGGGGGGGGTGGAGTCACCCGCAATGCTGAGTGCTTTGCGGGACAGGCGTGTGTTGTAGATGTCCTGCAGGGAGGGGAGGGGAGCACCGACGATCTTCTCAGCTGCTCTCACTATGCGCTGCAGGGTCTTCCTACAGGATGCGGTGCAGCCGCCGTACCACACAGTGATGCAGCTGGTCAGGATGCTCTCGGTGGTTCCCCGGTAGAAGGAGTACATGATGGGGGCAGATGCTCTCGCTCTCCGAAGTTTGCGGAGAAAGTAGAGGCGCTGCTGAGCTTTGCCAGCCAGTGTTGTGGTGTTGCAGTTCCAGGAGAGGTCCTCAGTGAGATGCACCCCCAGGAACTTGGTGCTGCTCACTCTCTCCACAGCAGCACCGTCGATGGTCAGTGGGGGGTGCTGGACGGAGGCTCTACGGAAGTTGACAACAATCTCTTTCGTCTTCTGCACGTTCAGAGAGAGATTGTTGTCCCTGCACCACACGGCCAGCTGGCTCACCTCTTCCCTGTAGTTTGACTCATCGTTGTGGTTGATGAGTCCCACCACAGTTGTGTCATCCGCAAACTTGACGAAGAGGTTGTTGTTGAAGGATGGAGTGCAGTCGTGGGTCAGCAGGGTGAAGAGAAGGGGGCTCAGCACGCATCCTTGGGGAGCCCCTGTGTTCAGCATGATTGTGTTGGATGCGTTCCTGCCGACCCTGACTGCCTGCGGTCTTCCGGTCAGGAAGTCCAACAACCAGTTACACAGTGAGGTCTGTAGTCCTAGACAGTCCAGCTTCCTGATCAGCTGCTGAGGGATGATCGTGTTGAAGGCTGAACTAAAGTCAAGGAACAGCATCCTCACATACGAGTCCTTGGTCTCCAGGTGGGTGAGGGCTGAGTGGAGGACTGAGTGGAGGACGGTGGAGATTGCATCATCGGTCGACCTGTTGGCCCGATATGCAAACTGGTATGGGTCCAGTGAAGGTGGGAGGATGGATTTGATGTGTTGCATGACCAGCCGCTCGAAGCACTTCATGATGATGGGGGTCAGTGCAACGGGGCGGTAGTCGTTGAAGCAGGATGGAGAGGCCTTCTTCGGGACCGGGATGATGGTGGTGCTCTTGAAGCAAGTGGGGACAACAGCTTGGCTCAGGGAGGTGTTGAATATGTCTGTGAGGACATCCGTGAGCTCCTCTGCACATTCCTTCAGCACACGACCAGGAATGTTGTCAGGCCCTGCAGCTTTGCGAGCGTTGATCCTGGAGAGGGATCTCCTCACACTGGCTGGCGAGAGGCACAACACCTGGTCATCTGCAGGGGGTGATGACTTCTGTGCAGGGGTGCTGTTGTCTGCTTCAAACCGTCCGAAGAAGTTGTTTAGATCGTTCAGCAGAGTGGTGTCACTGTCACAGGTCTGTGATCGGGGTTTATAGTCCGTGATGGTCTGTATCCCCTGCCACAGGCTCCTAGTGTCTCTGCTGTCACTGAAGTGTTCGGATATCCTGGCACTGTACTGCCTCTTAGCTAGCTTGATGCCCCGGATCAGGTTGGCTCTCGCTGATCTCAGGCCAGCCTCATCACCTGCTCTAAAAGCAGCATCCCGGGCTCTCAGTAAACCACGGACTTCCCCCGTCAGCCATGGTTTCTGGTTGGCCCATACTGTGATGGTCTTGGTGTCTGTGACATCATCAATGCATTTGCTGATGTAGGCAGTAACAGTGTCCGAATACTCCTGGATATTGGTGTGTTGGTTGTAGGTTGCTGCCTGCTTAAACATGGCCCAGTCAGTGGTGTTAAAGCAGTCCTGTAGTGCTGAGGAAGCACCCTCTGGCCACACCCTTACCTGCTTCTGGACTGGTCTGGTGACTTTGACCTTAGGCCTGTATGCTGGCATTAGCATAACAGTACTGTGGTCTGAAGCGCCAAGGTGGGGGAGGGGTGAGGCCTTGTATGCTCCTCGCTGTGTGGTGTAGACCAGGTCTAGAGTGTTATTTCCTCGTGTAGGAAAGTCTATGTGCTGGTACACATGAGGAAACACTGTCTTAAGGTTGGCATGGTTGAAATCCCCAGCTACAATGAGGAATCCGTCCGGGTGCGCTGTCTGCTGATCACAGATGGCGCTATACAGTTCACTCAGTGCTTTGTCTCGATCGTTGTTGTTGCCGCTGGGAGGGATGTAAACAGCCACTAGCAGAATGGCAGAAAGCTCCCTCGGTAGATAGAAAGGCCGGCACTTAATGATCATAAACTCCGCAAGGGGTGAACAGTGTCTACAAACTACCACAGCGTCCTGGCACCAAGCATCCCTGATATAAACACAGACACCGCCGCCGCGGGTCTTACCGTAGTTGAGTGCTCTGTCCGCTCGGTAGCATGTTAGCAGGTCGAGATGAATGGCGGAGTCCGGTATGTTGTTGTTTAGCCATGTTTCCGTGAATACGAAAACACAGCACTCTCTCACAGTCCGCTGGGATGATCTAAGAAGGTGTAGCTCATCCAGTTTGTTGTCCAAGGAGCGTACATTGGCGAGTACGATGGATGGTATAGCCGGCTTGTTTGGATTAGCCGCTAGCCTCGCCCGGATACCTCCGCGCTTCCCCCGCTTCTGCCTCCTCTCGCACCGCCTGCGGCGCTTCCTCTGCGGGTGCGCTGCAGTAGTGGGGGTCGGTGTCGAGGTGGGCCGCCGGAGTAGTCCGAGATCGTGTAGCTCCTTGGCGAGTGCCGGGTTTAGTCCGTGAATAGCGTGGTTTCTGATGTTGAAAAGAGTCCCACGGCTGTATGTCTGCCTTGGGACGGGCAAACGCGACGAAAATACAAAATCACTCGGGCACACCGACGAAGACAAACATGTATGCACCACATTTTCGGGACAGAGAGGGGCCGCTGCGTCCGTACGCGCCGCCATCCGGAGTCTGCAGAACCCATCAGAATGAGAGCAGCCCAAAGCTGGACCAGTACTGCCGGGCCGCAGAACCAATCTGTGCATCACACCTTACGAGGCCGGCAGCCCCAGAGGTCGGCGACAGGCCTACGATGGCGGGGCCAGCCTGCTAGCCTGGCCGGCGACAGGCCTACACATCAGGGTGACAACACACTAGCCTCTTGATTTCAGGGCCAACCTCATTTCACAGGCCATGAATCATAAAGGTATCCCCCCCTGTCCCTCGGTGGAGCAGACAGCTGTCTGAAAGGAGACACCACATTGTGTTACTTATATCAATCCCTAAACCTATGTGCAATCTGTTCCCGCATCAACTGGGGAGGAATGTGGTGGGACGTGTGACGTGGGACGTCTCCCGCCCGGCCCCCGTGCTGCTGAGACCCTCGCTAACCCACATTCTGAAACCTGGAAACGACCGCATGCCTGACATTTAGGACTGACCATTAATGTGCGGCGTCTGTCAACACCACAGTGTGTAACATTTCAACTGTCAACGCCACAGTGTGTAACATTTAAACTGTCAAGGCCGCAGTGTGTAACATTTCAACTGTCAACGCCGCAGTGTGTAACATTTCAACTGTCAACACCGCAGTGTGTAACATTTCAACAAGCTCGTAACTTCAAATGACCCCCACATATCTGCAGGCAATGCTGCCACTTCGTCCAGCTCTTCCTGGGGGATCCCGAGGCGTTCCCAGGCCAGCCGAGAGATATAGTCTCTCCAGCGTGTCCTGGGTCTTCCCCGGGGTCTCCTACCAGTGGGACGTGCCCTGAACACCTCACCAGGGAGGCATCCGGGAGGCATCCTAACTAGATGCCCGAGCCACCTCATCTGGCTCCTCTCAACGCGGAGGAGCAGCGGGTCTACACCAAGCTCCTCCCGGATGGCCGAGCTTCTCACCCTATCTCTAAGGGAGAGCCCAGCCACCCTGCGGAGGAAGCTCATTTCGGCCGCTTGTACCCGCGATCTCGTTCTTTCGGTCATTACCCAAAGTTCATGACCATAGGTGAGGGCAGGAACGTAGATCGACTGGTAAATCGAGAGCTTTGCCTTTCGGCTCTTCATCACGACGGATCCGTGCAGAGTCCGCATTACTGCAGATGCCGCACCGATCCGCCTGTCGATCTCCCGCTCCATCCTCCCCTCACTCGTGAACTAGACCCCGAGGTACTTGAACTCCTCCACTTGGGGCAGGATCTCATCCCCGACCCGGAGAGTGCACTCCACCCTTTTCCGGTTGAGGACCATGGACTCGGATTTGGAGGTGCTGATTCTCATCCCGGCCGCTTCGCACTCGGCTGCGAACCGGTCCAGAGAGAGTTGGAGGTCATGGTCTGATGAGGCCAACAGGACCAAGTCATCCGCAAAAAGCAGAGACCCAATCCTGAGGTCGCCAAACCGGACCCCCTCAACGCCCTGGCTGTGCCTAGATCCTGTCCATAAAAATTCTGAACAGGATCGGTGACAAAGGACAGCCCTGGCGGAGTCCAACCCTCACTGGAAACAAGTCCGACTTATTACCGGCAATGCGGACCAAGCTGTGACACCGGTCATACAGGGAATGGACAGCCAGTATTAGGGGGTCCGATACCCCATACTCTCGGAGAACACCCCACAGGACTCCCCGAGGGACACGGTCGAATGCCTTCTCCAAGTCCACAAAGCACATGTGGACTGGTTGGGCAAACTCCCATGCACCCTCAAGGATCCTGCAGAGGGTGTAGAGCTGGTCCACTGTTCCACGGCCCGGACGAAAACCACATTGCTCCTCTTGAATCCGAGGTTCGACTATCCGACGGACCCTCCTCTCCAGCACCCCTGAATAGACCTTACCAGGAAGGCTGAGGAGTGTGATCCCCCTATAGTTGGAACACACCCTCCGGTCCACCTTCTTAAAAAGAGAGACCACCACCCCAGTCTGCCAATCCAGGGACACTGCCCCCGATGTCCACGCGATGCTGCAGAGTCGTGTCAACCAAGACAGCCCCACAACATCCAGGGTCTTAAGGAACTCCGGGCGGACCTCATCCACACCCGGGGCCCTGCCACCGAGGAGCTCCCTGACCACCTCGGCAATCTCAGCCCCAGAGATAGGAGAGCCCACACCCGAGTCCCCAGGCCCTGCTTCCTTACCGGAAGGCGTGTCGGTGGGGTTGAGGAGGTCTTCGAAGTATTCCCTCCACCGATCCACAACGTCCCTAGTCGAGGTCAGCAGCGCACCGTCTCCACCATACACAGAGTTGACGATGCACTGCTTCCCCCTCCAGAGACGCCGGATGGTGGTCTAGAACCTCTTCGAAGCCATCCGGAAGTCGTTCTCCATGGCCTCACCGAACTCCTCCCATGTCCGGGTTTTTGCCTCAGCAACCACCACAGCTGCGCTCCGCTTGGCCTGCCGGTACCTGCTTACTGCCTCCGGAGTCCCACAAGCCAAAAGGTCCTATAGGACTCCTTCAGTTTGACGGCATCCCTCACGCCGGTGTCCACCAGCAGGTTCGGGAATTGCCGCCACGGCAGGCACCGACCACCTTGCGGCCACAGCTCCGGTCAGCCGCCTTAACAATGGAGGCGCGGAACATGGCCCACTCGGACTCAATGTCCCCCGCCTCCCCCGGTACATGGTCAAAGCTCTCCCGGAGGTGAGAGTTGAAGCTCTCTCTGACAGGAGATTCTGCCAGATGTTCCCAGCAGACCCTCACAATAAGTTTGGGTCTGCCAGGTCTGACCGGCATCCTCCCCCACCATCGCAGCCAACTCACCACCAGGTGGTGATCAGCTGGCAGCTCCGCCCCTCTCTTCACCCGAGTGTCCAAGACTTGTGGCCGCAAGTCCGATGACACAACTACAAAGTGGATCATTGAACTGCGGCCTAGGGTGTCCTGGTGCCAAGTGCACATATGTTTGAACATGGTATTCGTTATGGACAGTCTGTGACGAGCACAGAAGTCCAATAACTGAACACCACTCTGGTTCAGATCGGGGGGGCCGTTCCTCCCAATCACACCCCTCCAGGTCTCACTGTCGCTGCCAATGTGAGCGTTGAAGTCCCCCAGCAGCACGAGGGAATCCCCAGAGGGAGCACTTTCCAGCACCCCCTCCAGGGAGTCCAGAAAGGGTGGATACTCTGAACTGCTGTTTGGACCATAGGCACAAACAACAGTCAGGATCCGTCCCCCCACCCGAAGGCGGAGGGAGGCTACCCTCTCGTCTACCGGGGTAAACTCCAACATACAGGCACCAAGTCGGGGGGCAGTAAGTATTGCCACCCCTGCCCGGCGCCTCTTACCAGTGGCAACTCCAGAGTGGAAGAGAGTCCAACCCCTCTCGAGAAGACTGGTTCCAGAGCCCTTGCTATGCGTCGAGGTGAGGCCGACTATATCTAGCCAGAACTTCTCAACCTCACGCACCAGCTCAAGCTCCTTCCCCATCAGAGAGGTGACGTTCCACGTCCCTAGAGCTAGCTTCTGCAGCCAAGGATCGGACCGCCAAGGTCCCCGCCTTCGGCTGCCGCCCAGCTCACACTGCACCCGACCCCTTTGGCCCCTCCTGCTGGTGGTGAGCCGGCGTGAAGGGGGTTCCACGTCATTCTTTCGGGTTGTGCCCGGCCGGGCCCACCAGGCGCTCGCCCCCGAGCCCCACCCCCAGGCCTGGCTCCAGGGGGGGGCCCCGGTGACCCACATCCGGGCGAGGGACACGGTAGGCCATTAATCATGATCATCATCGGGGTCTTGAGAGCTACCCTTTGTCTGGCCCCTCCCCCCGGACCTGTTTGCCCTGGGCGACCCTACCAGGGGCATAAAGCCCCCGACAACGGAGCTCCTGGGGGTCATTGGGACACGCAAACCCCTCCACCACGGTAAGGTAGTAGCT